>JANHFT010003381.1:686076-706936 GCA_032467955.1 Pseudoxenodon macrops
CACCAAAGACAAATCCCTTGTGTGTCCAATCACACTTGGCCAATAAAGAATTCTATTCTATTCTATTCTATTCTATTTACCATGTGTTTCTGGTGCTGACAGCCCTTTTGTCAGCTGGGGAGAGTCTGTATGAGGATGGCCTTGTTCCTGGCACAGTCCACAAGGATTCTGGCAAGCATCAGGGGGTGACACTGCTGTCACATAGAAAAGGGCAGAAGGCCTTGTGATTTTGGCAGGCTGCTTCAGCAAGTATAAGACAGATAAAGTGAGGCAAAATATTTGCATGACCTAATGATAAAGAGTTGGGAACCAACTATATTTATTCAGTAAAAGGCCCCTTTGCATTTTTAATTTCATTGGGGCAGGGCTGTTGGAAATGACTCTCTTTTCCCATATTTCTCTCCCCTCCACCACCACCCTGGCTTCAAAATGAGCATTTGTGTTTAAAACTTTCTCCAGTTTATCGTGTTCAGGTTAGAGGGACATGGAATGAATATAATAAAATATCTTTTAAAAATATTTTACTATCTAATAAAAATATCTTTGGAGTGCTCACTCCTTCACAAATGATTAAGACTGGCAATGACCCAGTAATAGTTTTTTACATGTAGCTTATACAAAAAAAGAAAGAAAGGAAGGAAGGAAGGAAGAATAATGAACTTAATTTTCCTCTTTTTTTTCTGAAGTAAGTTTATATTAGATAACAATTGCATGATTTTATTAAAATGTCTGATGGTTTAGGGTAGACTGATTGGTGTATCTCACAAATCTGACTTCTTAGCTTTCTTAAGAAGTGACCCTATTTTTTCCTTGATTATCATCATCTTATACATTTTTACCGACAAAGAAATAAAGGGAGACTAGTATAGACTTATTTCAAGCTCTCATCAGCTAGCCATACCCTTCTGGGATTCGAACTTGGGCTGCTTGCATATTAGGCAATTGTGTTAACCTCTAAACCACAAGTTCTCCTCACTTTATTAGCTGAACCAGGGGAGAGATTAAGTGGTTTTTTTCTTTTTGTCAGAGCACCTGGTCTACCCAAATTCCGAGAGGGAACATACTGTGTCCATTTTGATTGGGGCTGAAAGGCGAAAGGGAAGCAGTATGCTCCCTCTCGTATTTCATTAGACTAGAAAACACACACACACACACACACACACAGAGAGGAGAGAGAGAGAGAGAGAGAGAGTCTGGCAATGCTGCCCGCAAGAAAGCAGAACTTGCTAATCTAATTAATTCTCAATTGGTGCATGTTTGGCTATATTGTTGTTCTGGCTGTTGACGTTGAGGTAGTTATTGTCTCCCAATTTTTAATAACTGCCCTGCAGCTATCTTCTCCTTCTTCCCCTTAGGCTCACTGATGCTCCTCCAGCCAGCCAGTGCTGCAATATACAACTGACTGCATTAGGTGTTTTCACAGTAAGAGAAGGATGAAAATAAGAAAGGAAAAAAAAATACTTATTTTGAAGGGAAAGCAACATGGCCGCTCTGTTTGGCAGGAAAGGCCAAGAGGGTTGGATGTCTTGGAGCATGCCAACATTTAGAGAAATCCCAGAAGGGAGGAAAGATGAAGTGGGAGTTCCTTGCTCTGTAGCTTCCCAAAAATTGCTGCAAAGCATTTCTTTTAGAGTTCTAATTGAGCAATTAACTTTCCAAATTAATTGGCTCGGGTCTTGCAAGATGACCCAAAAAAATCCAGAATGTCATAAACTCACCTTTCCTCACTAGCATATCATATCATATTTGGAAGATTATGAGAGTTAGGGTTGAGTATTTATATTTTATATTACCTAGTTTGCATTGTGTGTGGGTTTTGTGATATTTTTAATATTGTAAACTGCATAGTTATCTTGTGGTAAGATGGGCAGTCAATACATTTGATAAACAAACAAAACAAACGAGCTTCCAGGAACTCTTTTTCCCTCCCTCCCTCCTCCCTCCATATACATACACCTATACATACTATATGGAAAGCATCAGTAATCGATTTGACTATTATGAAAAATGTTACTTCTGTCACTATGCTGCTATAATGCACACATTTTCTTTCTCGTGGACAAGATATTTCTATAGAAATTAATATTTCTATAGAAATACCTTACCTTCCAAATAGGTGCCATTACCCTATATTTTATCCAATATACATTCATCTATGGCTGTCCTGCACATATTGCAATCAAGAGCTCATTGTGTCGCTTTACATATTCATGTATCAACAGGGAACTGAAATACTACTATTGCTTTTTTTTATTTGCAATATTCCATTAGTGATGAAAACCTGAAACTAAAATAGATAATACTTGACAATTTAAGTTTTTTTTGTCATAGACACTTTTATTAAACCTGGCCATTAAATAAGACCCAAAAAAGCAAAATTCAACTGTTTTGTCACTTTAGAGAAAAATGTGTACTCCCCCCACCCAAATGGAGCAACTCAAATTATTACTGATCTAAATTGACCCTGTTCAATAACTACAACTTGCTTTCACTTGCTTTCAATTTTTTAGAATTGCCATGAACCACTCTGAAATCAGCTCTTAATGTTCTTATCCAATCCCAAAATTAAACTAGTTTGAAACCTCTGTTGTTTGGGTCAAAATCTCATCATGTGTCTCTTGCAATGATGGGGACTATTTTCATTTCTGTCGTATAGACACCATCCAAAAGTGCCTCTTGACATCAAATTCTCATCTCAGTGAAAGCTAGGGGCCACTGTTGCGCTGCATGCCAAGCATAGCCCAAGATACTGTGAATTGAATAGACCATCCATATCTTCTCTGGACTGCAATGGGAACATCTTATCTGAATGCCACAAAAGTGATGTGCTATTTTGACAGTGTGCCAAGTCACCAGTTTTGATTGTTTTCAATCCAGCAACAGCCTCCAGGCAGTTCAGTTTTTAACCTGTAGGTTTCTGCTTAGTTTAACGTAGAGACGCAGGACTGGATAAAAGGAGACTTGGAGAAATCTCCTTACCTCTGGATTTGTTTTTGTTTTTTTAATTCAAATAGATTTCAGGAAAAAGGTTTGTCTTCAAAAGACCTCAAAAGCTCCTTTGAAAACAAAATGATTAAAGGTTGTTTCTTCTCTTATCCTACATTAGCAAGGCTACTAAATACCTTGCTTTGACTCTTGACAGTAAATGCATCTTTTGTTGGCGGCAGCTGTAAAAATGAACATTAAGATACAGAACCTCAGTATAGGACAGGGGTCGGCAACCTTAAACACTCAAAGAGCCATAAACCGGAAGCCCCCCATTCAATTCTGAGGCCAACCGGAAGTCCAGTTCCCCCACCATAGAGTCTCCTCATAGCGCGGCGTCCTTTTTCCCTCTACCTGTCCTAGCCGAAAGCTCTATCAATTGTGGAGCCGACTGGCGACAGGGAGCCGCAGCAGAGGGATGAAAGAGCCACATGCGGCTCCAGAGCTGCGGGTTGCTGACACCTGGAGATCAAATAAGTTTTACTATTTTAGTTCTCTCTGTAGATGTAGATTCTAATGAGAAGAAGAACCCAGAAAGCAGCAGCAATCGTTCAATGTTGCCAAGAAAACCTCAAGGAAGCATCCAAGAAGTCACTCATCTTCTCATCATCTAGCCTGCCCTGTTCTTCCCACCATTCTTCCTACAACACACTGTCAAACTTTGTATTGCTGCCTTCTCTCCCATCAACATGTCCACCCCCTCAGCCAAAGAGAGGGGAGCCCGAGACAAAATAAAGTTGCCTTTCTTTTTTAAGTCTTGGGCAGGCAGGATATCTGGAACAACCCTCAGCAACCATTGTTCAATTCAAAATAAATTGAAATATAAATAAGTACACAAATGGCATGCATAGCTTTTTTTCTTTTCTTTTCAAAAATACAGTCCTCATGTTGGCTTTATTTGCAAACAAAATGGTGGATGGCATCTGTTTGGAAGTATGAGCACCTTCCCAGAAAGAAAAGGTAACATTCTTTAACAAAAAGCATCCTGGGGTACTTGATGGGATGGTAGGGAGATATTTCAGCTGTTTTGACTTTGGAGAAATGGGTATTTGATAGCAGTGATTTTGTGAACAGGCAAATCCTGCCGCTTGTTATCCATTCTATGCATGTTTCTTTGCTTCTGAAGGTCACTTCCATGCTCCACAATGGGAGCTTCCTGGGTGGCTTTGAGCCATTTATTATTTCTCTGCAACTTTTCCCCCTCAAGTGTTATTTGGGGGGGGGGAGGGAACGGAGAGCACCATGTACTTTGCCTCCAGCATTGAAGAAAGGCAGGATATGCATCTAATGAATAAATAAAGAACAGGTGGTAACTAAACAGCAGCAGCCCAGTAAAGAAATGGGCAGCAAGAATTTTGAATCAAAACATTAAAAAACAGGGTGTGAGGGATGGAGAAGTGAAGGCAAACATTATTTGTGCCTAAAATGTAAGCAGAGTAATTTTGAAACAGACTAATTAGACAAAGGGGACCTGGTGGCTCAGTGGCTAAGACGCTGAGCTTGTCGATCAGAAAGGTTGGCAGTTCTGCAGTTTCAATCCCTAGTGCTGCATAACGGAGTGAGCTCCCGTGACGTGTCCCAGCTTCTGCCAACCTAGCAGTTTGAAAGCACGTAAAAAAATGCAAGTAGAAAAATAGGGACCACCTTTGGTGGGAAGGTAACAGTGTTCCATGTGCCTTTGGGGTTGGTCATGCCGGTCACATGACCACGGAATTGTCATCTGACAGCGCTGGCTCTTCGGCTTAAAAATGGAGATGAGCACCACCCCCTAGAGTCAGGAATGACTAGCATGTATGTACGAGGGGAACTTTTACCTAATTAGACATTGAATTAGACTACTGCATCTGAGTACTCAAGTTGAGTGGGGCATTCCTATGACTGACTAAATTGCTGTCCCCTTCCCTCTGGTTCTAATTAAGAAATGGAGGATTTCTGTTTGGGGAAGTTCATAGAGTTTGAAAAGCTCACATGATCAAGAAGGAAGGGATTGTGGGTGGTTAGAATGGAGGAGACACCAATATTCTGACCCTTGCCCCATCTATTTCTCCCAAAAGGATGCATAGGAGGGGGAGCACATTTATAGCACATTTTCTCTATGGCCTGTGGCCAAATCCAAGCTATTTTCAGACTTGATCTTTCTTTTGTTGGCTTCTCCCATGTTCTGTTTCATTTTTGGAATGCTGCCCTGTTGATGGACAGAGAGTTGGAAGTCCTGAGCTCCTGCCCATAAATTACTTCCAATATTCCATCAGGTGGGAAAGGATTTAAAAAAAGAAGAAGCCTTAAGATAAAGGTTTCCAAGTAGGGGTCATGAGGGAAATCCAGGAGGTGTGAGAAGATGCTAAAAAGATGACTGCTGTACAAAAAAACCCCAACCCATCATCATTTTCAAATGAAAATCTGATGAACTGGGAAGGCTGAGGGGGTGGGCATTCTGACAGGAGGGGAAGGAAGCATTACAAAGTTTGACAGTGTGCTGTAGGAAGACTGGGTTGAATGGTGGGAAGAACAGGGCTGGATGATGGAAAGATTAGTGGCAGATTGTTGAAGATCTGGGGGATGGAGACCAGACGGGTGTCTTCACAAACATAAAATGGGAGACAGCTTTAATGGACATTTGGCTGGGGAAAAGTGAGACTTCCTAAAAAACCCAGAAAAGGAACTCTATGCCAAAAACCTTTGCAATCATTAACAAGGGGAGCCTACCAACAAGCCCATCAAGGGTTGAGCATATGTGTGTATCTGATTTACGAGCTAGATGTGTAACTGTGAAATAGAAGCACCTTGAAAAGAGAATGCAGTGGTAAGGATACAGCAAACTTAAGAAAGCCAAAAAAAGTTGGTTTTTTTTTTCTCATCACTGAGTATTTATTATATATAACAAATACATGAAAAAGAAAAAACTATATTGTGTGATATAAATAGTTTATTTACATTACAGAAAAAACATCAAGACAATGTATACTATTTCAAATATATCCATACATAATCAAATATAGCTGTAGTACATGTTTCGTTCTGTTTTCATTGGTGTCGATTACCACAAATGCAAGGCAACATGTGTAGAACTTTTGTCTATAATACTGTATTTTGTAAGTCCAAGCTCTCTGCAGTTTACTTTTGCCATTGTGGAAACATGCGCTCTTTTTTAAATTAACCTGGTCGATGCTCTCGTTGTGTTGTCTGAACTGTAGTGCCCTGTGTTTTGTTTTTGCCTGTGAATTCTGTTGCTCCTGGGACATTTCCTAAAAGCAGCCAGGGAAGAAAAGGGAGGAGAAAAAAGAGAGGTGGGGTGGGAGTAAGGCATGAAATTTGCTTTGCTAAATGACAGCTGAGAATTGCAGCTATTTAAGGGCAACTGGAGATTCTACCTGTCACTCTAGCTCATCTTCTCTTGACTGCACAGCAACAGAGCTAGTAAAGAAAGACAACCTCCTGCTTACCCTGGGGAACCAGCTTTAATTTTGGAGTTTGGAAATGCCAAACCATTCCTCCTAGGAATGGATGCAAGAAAGGTCTGGTTTCTCAGCCCCAGTTTATATCTCTTCCTTAAGTAACAGGGGCTTCGTAACCGTTTTAAAAAGGGATGTACAGAAAACCATGGAGAACATACTGTCTTCGTTTTTTTAGCCAGCTTGGGGAATATGAAAGAGGAATAAAGATCATCCTCACATTAGCTTTAATTTGTCAATGCCAATAATAAACCAGCAGGTTGTTCTCCCACTCGCAATTGATAAAAACTGTAACAATGTCCAAGCAGTGCAATGTAAACTAATCATCATATGCTGGAGGAATAAAACAACAACTTTAGAGGTTAACAATTATAGATGTCAAAAGAAGGTCTTGTATTCCATGTTTACAGCGCAATATTGTAGGGCATTTGTTATTTTCGGCTTCTGAGTAGAGTTAGATATTATCAATGCATCACAGACCCTAGTCTTTTGAAATGCCATCAGGACCAACCATCAAATCCCACCATCCAAGAAACATAATTACAGCCGTCTTCTCTGAAGGATTGAAATGGCATAAGTCATGGCACCATTTTCCATTATCATGGATTGGGAGAATAGCTGCATTCAAAATTACTGTTCTCCCTAAAATCTATTTTTTGTTTCAAACGCTGCCAGTTTCTTCCTTTGCTACTTCATTTCATAAGAATTTTCCCTTCATATGTGCCCTGAGTTGTTGGAATAGGATGTTGTGTCAATACAATAAGTTGTTGTCATAAAATAAATAAATAAATAAAAATGTGCTAATTATTATTATTATTAAAATAAACTAGGATTGATCAAATCACTAAATATAAGTAAAAGCATGATTGAGGCTGAAACATACTGAATTTAAAATGTTATTCAGTTATTAATTATTAATTCAATTAATATAATTATGAATTTTCAATTAACTAAAAAAAAGGAATCCAAGTAATCGTGGGTATAAATCAAGATAACACTGGATTCTTAGCTAATACAATTGTTCCTTAATAATAAGAAATTAGCACTTATTATCTCAGATCTAAAACTGAAAAAGGACAGAAACAAAGGTTGGTCCCTGAGCTTCCTTTTCTTCTCCTATTCCTTGCTCACCTTCAGTCCAATTCCTATCTAAAACATCTACTTATAACCTTTAGCAACATTTTAAATATGAGCTAGGTGAGATTATGCAGTTATTGGGACTTAAAGGGGAAAACCCAAAGGTGCTTTTCAAAAGTAATTGGACTTTCTTAGCTTTTTTTCCCTCTTGAAAACGTTTTACTGCTCAAAAAGAAAAAGAAAAAAGTTGAGTCGTCTTTTGAAAAGCATCTTTGGGACAACCATGATTTGATTGATCGATAATCGTCATAGACATTAATGGGGAAAAGACACAATTCAGTGTGCAAAAGTGCTCAGAAAACATATGTGGGCATGTTCTTCAAGAAATTGTGCCCTTTCTAAGGTTCAGATGGTTGTGCTATGCAATCCCAAAGAAAGATGAATATGGTTCAAGAAAGTCCCAACAAGGTGGTTCATGCTCACATATATGTATTGTCTATCTATTTCTCTTCAAATCTAGATTGTGGTTTAGTTCCTGGTATATATCTACTTCCTTTAAACTCAGTGAATCTCTCTTACAAAAACATTCGCTTATATTAAGCCTCACAGATTCTTACATAGACAGTCTTCTTAGAGAATGATTTGGAGTTTGGACTTAATGAATGTAATTAAAAATATGTATACCATGTACGTCCTTTTAAATTGATTTTAAGAAGTCATCAGGAATTAATCCTGAAAAGAATACGTATTTAGCACCCTGTTAAAATTACACTACATAAATTGTAACCTTTGTAGGTTATATTAAGGGTTAGCATAAATTATCACCTTTGGTGGTAATGTATACTTTGTAGTTGAGATGTTTGAAGTTGCTGAGAAAAATCACCTATTCACAATGAACCCTGTCATGCCTTGGTTTATTATGTATGTTTTTTAAGGCATATAAATTGATTAATCATAAGAAACTGATTCAATTCCTGATGTTAGTAGCTACATGCATTATCATAAACCACTGAAAAACTAAAATATATCTTTAAGCAGATCAATGATAGTTGGGTTGATACTCTAGCACAAGAACAAAAAGCTTTGAAAAACATTTGTTTCAAGTTTGCTTTTTTTCCCTAGCAACATTTTAAACAATGCGTTTCCCACCAGATTATTCTGTTTCCAAACAATTGCTAAATTCTATCAAAAGCATTTGATGGAAATATTGAATATGGATATTTTTCCTTAATGTCACCCACGTTTTGCGATCTGTAACAAAAAGTTTGTGCTATCCAGATAGGATTGCCTCCTTTGTATACGAGCAGTCATTAAATTGTGATGATGTGCCTTTGTGATGTTTGGAGAAGTGGATTTGGAGGGATGTTTTGCTTGTGCAATGCAGCTCTATGGTGACCTTTGCAAAGTTGAATTATTTCAACAGCCCTTTATATTCATGAGCTTCTCTCTCTCTCTCTCTCTCTCTCTCTTCAATGTTCATTGTTTTTTTCCAGTTTGAATGCTGCATTTTTAGTTTTAGTTTTGATTTTTGTTTGTCAACTGTAAAATGAACTTTATGTTCTTTCATTATCTGAACCTTTACAATAACTTCAGTACTCAGTTTATGAATATTTATATTATGGTCTAAATAGCTTTGGGAAAGTTGCTGATGCTTATAGTTGAATCTATGCAGCTCATCTGAGTTACATCTTGACCAGTGGGATTTAAATTCTAAATAAACAGAGCTAGATTTGTAACCATTGGCATATTTAATCTGGAAGTACCACTGAACTTGATTTAGCCTACTTTGGATTAAGGAAAACGTTGTCTTGTTATGTATAAAAACCTTTGTTCTCATTATTTTCTGCTTTGGCTGCCATAGAAACCACTCATGGACAATTATTAGTTCTATGTGAGTTTCGGAAGGAGCTTGGGCTTTGTCCTGTAAGTCTGGTAAACAGTTTAATGTCGGCCTTAGGTGTCTGCCTGGGAAGGTTGGAACGTTCCGGTGTGAGTATTCCCCATTCTTTGATTCTATCGGATTCTCTGGTTTGCTGAGGAACTTCAGGAGATGAAATAACAAAAGAGATGCATAAAGCATGATTGGAGAAAGAGAAGGCCCACATCTGAGAATGTATAAAAGGGATTATTACATTGTGGTGATGAGAGGGGACATAGTTGTTTTCCACTCACTACATCTGCATAGAGTCATCTGGCATTGGGCCTGTTTGTCTCATGCACTGGCTCTTTCCCATCATTTCTGCCTAGCCCATAAGATCCACCAGAGAAGTGGGTACTTCATGTCCCATCCACTAAGTAGTAAATATCTGATGGCACCTAGGAAGTGTAGGTCCTTTTTCTGTTCACAATCTCTGAAAGCCAGTTTCCCACCCCCACCTCTGGACCAGATCAGGGTAGCTAATCTGGTGTATAGAGCATGTCTTCTCCCCTATCATGGTTACTGTTATATTTTACTTGTTTGTTTTTAGGCTTTGTCTCTGTTTTTAATCAATACACAGCCCAGACTCTGTTGCGTCAGGTGGCTTTATAAATCTAGGCAACAGTATTAATGACCATCTAACTCAAGAAGATGTGCAAAGGTAGCAGGTGGAAAGAGACCATGGACCCACACTCTTGTTTCCTCAAGAAATCTTGCATATGGTATATCAATCCTGGGGCTGCTGTAGCTATTGACTTAACTTGTCTGTACATTTATATCTAGGCACCAGAAGGGGAGAAAAAGAAAGGTGAACAAAGACTGTGTATTCTATCAGAGATGTTGACAGAATAACTGTTTCATTAGGATGTTGAAATGAGCACTGTGGCACTGCTCCTTGTGTGTGTGCGTGCATATGTGTGTGTGCTGTAATGATGCACTTACAAAAGAGGTAGGGCTTGTATCACAACTCTCATATCATTTGCCTTCCTCCCCAAACTCTTGTCTCCCACCTTCTCTGCTACTAACAAAGCCTTGGGTCAAGCAGTAAACATAGCTCTGAATTTTTTTCTCACCTCCTCCCATGTTTTTAAATCTTAATTAATGAATTCCATTCTTCTGGGTCTCCTTCCCCATCTATTATACAGGATCTAGAAAAAGAAATCTCCAGATATCCTGTTTTATTTAACAGTTGGCTTAGAAGGCATGGAATGGGGTAGCCATATAAAAACAAAGTGCTGAGTCAAAAATATATCTACCGTGAAAATATATCTCTTTGTACACATGGATCCTATTTAAGGGCCATGTAGAAAGGACATTGAAGAAGAAAACCAGAAATATATGGACACATCAATAGACAATACATGGTTTTTGCGGCTCCACTAGAGATCACCTGTGGACATCTTTAATTTCACAATCCCCTAGGAAGCTGCATTTGTGCTGGAGGTCACTTGGTTTTATCAGATTCATTTAAAAAAAACACAGTGAGAATCCTATTTTAGGTATTTCTTTAAAGTTTTCATGCATTTCCTAGTTCAAAAGTATGGAAATGCACACTGCAACCTTTCAGAGACAGTCGGTTGAACTCCAATGGCGATGTTTGGGAGCTACAAGTGGTCCTCACTTAGAACATTATAAGATAAGGCAACATTATCTTAGTATTTATTTATTTTGCTATATGTCCTGTTTCTTCCTCCCTTCTCCTTTTTTCCTCGGAGAAAAGTAAAATACATGCCAGTGCCAAGATGATATGATATACATTATGTAAGATTTCCAGGGTAAGAAAATTCTGTAGGAATTTCCTGAACGGCAACTGGCTCTGATAAGTAATGGCGCCTTCTAACATGATCATTCCAAATGGCCAAGTCAGACAAACATTATTCGTGAGTATAATGTTTCTGGTAGTTGTTGCTCGAAGAGCTCTATCCCTTGAAAAAGCAATATCTTGTTCCTATATCCTGTTGGCATCTTAAATAAGCATACACTGTCTTGAATACCAATAGTTTGCATTTCCACATTTTTGTGATTTGGGGACTGATGTTTGATTTTAATGTATCAACAATATGTTTGGGTAGCTGTAATTTTGAAAAGCAATATGCAAATTTTTAATGAACAGGTAATCTAAAAATGCCAAAAAATGTGTTCATTAATATATGAATATATATTTTAATCTTTTAAGCAAACTGTTAGCTTGCTTTATGGCCTACAGCCGGCAGAATTTGTAAGCTGGAAGGAAGATTACTTGAAGAACAGGAGGCAGCGCCATTTTTCAGTTTAGCAATTCCTTTCCCATCTCCATCCTTTTATGTCTGCTGTATTTTTGCCTGTTATTTTTGTGTATCCTGAAGCCCACTTTAATATAATACATTGTCCTTTTTTTCGGTAGGGGAGGATCTACTCTTGAGGGAAGAACTGATGAACGTAGCTTGATCGAAAACCTCTCCAAGATTCAGCAGACATTTTTCTATTATGCCTTTAGGTTTGGAAAGGATTTATGAATTGTTTTGTATCTTTTCTTGATCTGAATGTGAGATGTAGATGCTTAAGATATAGTAGAGCTTCTTTTTTTACTTTCTATAGGAAACTGCTATGTATTTTTTTTTCTGTTTTTCATTTGTTGGAAAAGGTTTTTTATTTTATTTTAAAGGCATATGATTTATAGGAGTAGTTGCAGGAAACTTGAATCACTTTCTGATGTTTGGAAAAAAGCCTGAAGAAATTGTGAAGCTGGAAGAAACTGAAACTTCTTTTCTTCCCTAAGTGGTTGTACACATTTTTTTGAGGTGTGTGTGTGTTTTTAAGACAGTTTTTGAATTCTGGAGACTGCCTGGACAAATCCCTGCAGTTTTTTTGGCAAGTTTTCTTGGAAGTGGTTTGCCATTGCCTGCTTCCCAGGGCTGGAAGGAACTGATCCAGCTGGCTTCATGTCTAAGGTGGGACTAGAACTCGCCATCTCCTAGCTTCTAGTCTGATATTTTAACCAACTGACTTTTTTTTGTGAAATTTGGTACTGAAAAGACCAACAGTATTTCAAAGATTTTGAATTTAGAAGAATGCATTTGAAGGAACCCTTATAACAAATTCCATTTTAGTATTTGAAAATCATCTTTACAATCCTCATCTCTCCACACAGAATGTTTCTGAATTGTCTAGAACAGCTCCATCTTCCCAGTCCCCATAAATTTTATGTGATTGTTAGAAGAAGCCCCTTCCCCAAATGTGGCCTCTTTCCTTTTTTTGTAGTATCTATAACTAACTAACTAACTGACTAACTAACTAGTTATCTAGCTGCTAATCTCACAACAATGAACACACAGGGCAGCAGACAGATAATTAAGAACACCAAAATAGAACATACATTTTCTAATAATGATAGTCAATAAAGATAACCTATGCTGGAGTCTAAAACATTCCATTTTCAATCTATGCCCAAATCCAAATCAGGACAAATTAATCCACTAGCAGGGCTATGTCAGCTTCTCAACCCAAGTGTGAGGGAACATCCAAGTCTTCAAAATCTTGTGAAGGCCAGAAAGATCAAGGACAGCATGATTTCGGGGGAGATGCTGTCCGTATGGCAAGTTCTAAAATAGAGAAGGCATGACTCCTAGGTCTCACAAGATGACATTGTTTTGATGGAGCATCTTAGCCATGTCAGCTGTGGTAAGGCATGAACAAATGGGGCCCTCTGGATCACATTAAAATTAAAATCAGACCATAGTTGGTGGAGAAGATTCTGCTATAGAATCTCAGTCTTTACTGGGCAGAAAACAACATTCCTTATTATTCACCAAAAAGCATGTTTCTAAAGGGCTTTCATGTTTAATTTAATTAAACATGGGAGATGTTTAATTGAGTTCTCTCACATTTTCTGAGTGGTCCATAGTTGCCCAGAGGTAGCCAGGATGCCTGTGGCAAGTGAACATTGTATTGAAAGACTGGCACATTTGTAGACTACGGAGACTTTCAGTGAAGCTTGCTACAGCCATTAACATTTCCAAAGAAATCAAGGATTCCCTAGAGCATGGTTTAGAAAAAAAATATCACTGATCGAAATGAAAGTCAACTCATTTTTCAAAGGTTACTGTATTTTTAAAATAGGGCTCTGAGAAGGTTGGCTTATAATTCAAAGACTAAGATATATAAGGACATTGGATTTTTGCAGTTTTATATGATTGCCTCTTGTGCCTTCTGCTAAGCTGAACATCTGAGGAAAAAACCTTCTTGATGTTCTTAGTTTGTTCTAAGTAATTCAGGGGTAATACATGAGCCAATCCAAATAATTGAAAACAGAAAAAGATTATCTGTAATTAGTATTGCTTTTCAGTGTCTCCAAGGCAGCTTCTATTTAGTTATTGATTAGGCTGCTGTTTCTCAACCTTGGCAATTTTAAAATGGATGGACTTCAATTCCCAGAATTCCTCTGCCAGCATGTCTGTCTGGAGAATTCTGAGAGTTGAAGTCCACCCATCTTAAATTTGCCAAGATTGAGAAACACTGGATTAGACCAAAGGAGGGAATACATGATACCTGCATGCTGGCCTTTCTATGTCTTTACACTGAGATGTCATATTCTGGAAGAATGTCATAAAAAGATGTGACTAACCTTGTAATGCAGAGAACGACAACACAGATGATTGCAATCTGGATTGTTCCAATCACTGCTGCTATTAAGACATACTGAAATCGAACTGGGCCTGGAACCACATACAAAACGCTGTAGTCTTTCTTTTCACAGTGTTGTCCAGTGTAGCCCGCATCACATCTACAATGAGAAAGTACAGATTCCTTCATTACTTTGTCTGCAGAGGTTAATTCAGCTTCAAACACAAGAGAAGGCGAAAGAGAGAAGTTTGCTAATTGGATCAAGAGAGAGTTGTTGGGCATGCTTGGTATAATAACTTTCTGAGGCCTTTCCAACAACTTGTAAGCCCACCCAGAGTCACCTTGTAGGGAAGATAAATGGCATAAAAATTAATAAATAAGTAATAAATAAGTAAAAGGCCAGTTATGTCTTTCAACAGAAGAAATTGATTTTTGTAGTTAGAGGTAACTGCCTATCTCAATATAGGCTAACTTAAACATTAAAAGAAATGTCTTCTTGAAGAGATTAGTTGGTTCTAGGTCACCCTTCCCCATGTTGGCTTTCATATTTGCTGGGTTTCAATTCTTAGTTAAAGGCCACAATGGTTGAGGATTTTAGAAGTCTACCACATCAGAAGAGTCTATATTTGAAGGAAGTTGGTCAGTGAATTGTTATTACTCGTTATTAAATTACTTCATTTATTGCAGGGATTCATACTTCTATTTAAATCAAAGAATTCAGGACAAAGTTGATACTGCATTGGCATCTTAAAGGAAAGGCAAATATTAAGCCAACCACATTGTTAATCTGTTCTGGATGAAGCCATCTCTAGCCAGGGGTAAAATAAGGCCTGCTGTTCAACGCATCATTATCACTTTTAGCTATTCTTAATTTGCCCCACGAGCACGGGCATGGTGGAGAATCTGCTTCAATTGGATGATATCGCTGAACTGCACTCCAGGAGTTAGGCTGCACTGAGGTTCTTTGAAGGACTTTCTGGAATGCATGGTCATGCCCAGAAAGTATCTCCACTGGAACCAGACATATCCCAGAGACCTTGGAAGGACCTGGACAGCTGCCTTAAGCCTTTGAATAGTTTGTTCCATAGCTGTGAGGACTAGCACCAATGGGACTCTGTGATTTACAAAGAACCAACAATTCCCTCTAGCGTTAGTATAGACCAGGAGTAGGTTCTGGTTCTTTTTGCTGCTGGTTTGCTCAGGGTAGCGCCATGTGCGTGCAGCAATAAAAAAATAGCTTCTGCACATGCGTAGAAGCAAAATCCAAAATGGTGACGCCCACGGAGACACCAAAGGAACTGACTACCTGACATCATTGCCAAGTTACTACTGGTTCTAAAGTACCGGTTAGAACTGATAGAAACCCACCTCTGGCATAGACTAAATTTGACCATCGAAGAGTCCTGGGCTTAAATGTAGATCTGCTTCTATTGTACATAAGGTAGAAGTCCCTGGAAGAGATCCCTGTGAGACCAGTACAGATTTCTTCCTTGCCTGCAATGTACGTGCTTAACCATAATCTTTCCACATCCTTTTTCTCTCAGCTGAGAACCGATGCTAGTTCAAAGCGAAGGTAATCCACCTAAGGACCTATTCTAAAAGAATGAGGGTTCTTCCAACCTCAGCCATGTGCATCTTTTGCTTATAAATCTGGACTCTTGCTCAGCCTTCAACATACTGCATGGATTGAATTGGTTGTGTGTGATTAACAGAAGGTGTTTATATGCCATTAATTAGCTCATTATCATTGCTCCCTTTGTTGAGTTTGCTATGTTTGCTGTGGATGTTTTATTCATAATTGACTGCAGAAATTTTAAATGTTAGGTCTAGTTATGTTAATTCTTGGGAATTATGTTTGAATTACAGCATTCTATAAATGGAAGGAAAATAAATGAATAAATAAATATCCAAGGCAAATCTGTATTTACATGAAGTAGAACTAATACCATCATAGTACATCCATTTTGGCTCTTGATCTAGCTTTCTAACATTATTTTAAGAGGATGATGCTGCCTCCATGCTTCATATGCTGGATGAGAGTGAAAAAGGCAACTTGGAATTCTGTTGAATCAGTCATAGAATCAGAGTCACCAAAGTCTGCAAAGGATTCTATTCAACAACTGGCCTACAAGAAGCCTAGGAGAAGCCCACAAGCTGGGCATGGAAGCATTAATTTATTTGAGCCTACAGTCATTATATCCCATCCTTTATGATGAAGAAAGCTGGAGAGACCTGAGATGGCATGCCAGAAGAAGGAACTAACACACAATTGGTATCTTTCTGAATACTCCAGTGAAGCAAAGAAGCAGCAGAGAGTAGCTGCTACCCATGATATCAACATCCATCAGAGAGGCATCACAGAGAACAATAGCGGTTACTTCGTATGTATAGCAAACTTTCCATATCTCTATGTCTATGATGCCTAACAGGAAAGGTTGCTGAAAAGATGGCCAAGCAGGACTCCCATCCAACCTCTTTGTTGGAGTTGTCTGAAGGGCCAGCCACATGCTGCCTGTTTTCATTCAAGCAGTTAATCTAGATTTCCTTGGATATTCCTTGCTCAAAAGGCACTTCTTATATTTCTCATCTGTTTATTTTTTTCTATACCTTGGAGTTCCTCTGAGGGGCTCCAAAGTCCTACATCTGGCAGTTTAGGGGGCTGGAAATCCAACAATCTACCTTCCTGCTTGCCCTCAAACCTTGCTATTAAGTGAGAGAAGAGAAGACTGACTTAAACTCCATTACACGCAATGCAATGCTCCTTTCTGAAACTAACCTTATTTCAACCCTCATCAGTGCAAATCTTCTGTCTTCAGCCATTTTCCCACATGGAGAAATTGATGTTGACATAGTTCTTGACTTTTGCTCACTGTGGGATTTCCTGGGACAAGAGCTGTTGGCCATGTGCTAAAAATCAACAATAAATACCCACTGGGCCAGCCTATGCTCTGTTATGCCTTTTTAGTTAGGAATGTATTGACAGACATTGCAGGAATGCTTTTATAAACAGATTAATGCTGCTGCATAATTCAGTGCA
Organism: Pseudoxenodon macrops; assembly: GCA_032467955.1. NCBI lineage: Eukaryota > Metazoa > Chordata > Lepidosauria > Squamata > Pseudoxenodontidae > Pseudoxenodon > Pseudoxenodon macrops. Next base: position 703,148 of record JANHFT010003381.1, read on the forward strand.
ACTTGGCTACATACATTAGGTATCTCTGTACGTAATTTAGATCTAGAGTAGAGGAGGGTTCAGCAATTTTTTTTTTCTCCCTGCATTGAAAAAAAACCCACATTTCTTTTTACCAGGTTCAGGTAATCAATTTGAAGAAAAAGTTACCTGCAAGATGGCTCCAGCATATTAGCAGAATGCTCACATTTTCCATGCATGCAGAAACCATTATAGTGTTCTGGACACGGAATGTAGATTCCCCTGGCACTTTCTTCCAGCTTGTTTGCATTTTCTGTGAACAAGAAGATCTGTCTGAAAATGCATTGCTAAGAGAGGAGGAGGAGGAGGAGGAGGAAGGGGAAGAAATAACAACAGCAATACTACACTTTTGCACTTCATGCAAAGTAGTCTTTAAATGGAGAAGGTATGATTTATAAATGAAAAAAATACACGATAAGAAGCTTATTTGCAATTCTTTGCAATATTGAATTTCTCATATTATTTCATATGGTGCAGAAATGTCTGATTCCGCTGCCTCCTTACTGATAGCTTTGGGGACACCTTCTACGTCCAAACCTCACAGTGATTTATCCACGTTGCAAAGTACCAATAGCAAAAATTATAACAATTAAAATAACCTCAATTTAGGTGTGTGAGTCTTTGACACTAACCAAATAATTAACAAGTCATTCCTCTAAATGCTGGGATCTATACTATTAATTAAAGATTAGCTTAACCACTTTGCAGAACTGTGGCCCACAGAGGCTTCTGAGAAAAGTTTTTTTTTATTAGCACTAAAATAAGCCTCTGTCTTTACCCTAAATTATATAACGCAAGCAGGAAAAGTCATTAATAACACAAGACCATGACAAGTGGACTCATCACACAAAATAAGTTGTCCTTTCAGTTTTGCTCATTTTATTTATATTTTAGTATAAGCTCACTTCCATTGTCCAAACTAATATATGGACTCATACAATTACCTTTTGATTTTTACAGTTCTTAGAGTTTTGCAGTGTGCAATGTAGAAAGTACAAATTTACAAACATTGCATAAAATTCTGTATAAAAATTACATACAAAAAAAGCATACGTTAAAGGGAATAAAGACAAACACATGATTTTGACTCAGGTTAACTGAGGTTGACTCAGCCTCCCATCCTTCCGAAGTCCGTAAAATGAGGACTCAGATTATTGAGGGCAATGTGCTGACTCCGTAAACAGCTTAGAGAGGACTGTAAAACCCTGTGAAGCAGTACATAAATCTAAGTGCTACTGCTATTTTAGAAAAACCAGCATATGCTATATGAAGCTTCATATTCAATCCATGCACATGGGAATGTGGATGAATTGTATAGGAATTTGATGTGGAACCAATTCAAAAATGGAAAAGAACAAACGGATGCTTCAGAAATATGAATATGATAGAAATAGACACTTGATTAATGCATACATAAGACTGGGTTTGTTTACATTTTGAAGGAATGTTTGGAACAATTATCCTAATTTCAGAAAAGCAAACAATTGATAATTATGTTTCTTAAATGTAATCAAAAAGCATTCCTCTTGGTTAAAAGTGATGACAGGTTTATTTTATAGTGTAGAATTATACAGAAGATAGCCACGCAAAGAGAGAGAAAGAGACAGACAGAGAGAGGGGGGAGGAGGGAGAGAGGGAGAGGGGGGAGTAGGGCTAAGTATTTCAATTCTCATTTAACTACACATTTATTATGGAAATATAATAAAGTGCATTTAGCTAACTGGAGACAAATGTGCATCCAGAAGAAACATTTAGTCTGGTCAGCAATTTACTTTGGAATAAGCCTGGTATCCAAGTGTAACATGTATAGACCGACCCCAAAAGGCTATGTTTCCCTTGCTATTTGTTTTTGTTTTTCCTGCATATCATATTCAACACCTCTGAAGCACCCCATCTGGTTCATAGTTTTCATTGAATCTGAAGGTGATAGCCAAATTCCTTACATCTGATCATCCTTCTAGATTCGTAGTGAGAAGAAGCAAAATTGCAGTAGTTCATCCAGAACTGCAGGCCTCAACATTTGACCAATAGGCAACAGACATTATAACTAGGTTTAGGACCCAATCTGGGTCTGTCACCAGACTAGAGCTTTGTCTTCTAAGCTTTTGGACTCATGCTAGAGCCCATCTTCAGGGAACTTCTCTTTAGCAGAGTGTGTGCTGTTCTATGTGTGGTATTTATATGGTGCCTGTTGTATGTGACTTTATAGATTGGTGTTGATGGCTGGCTATTAAGTTATTGGTTTGTGCTGCCAAGCCCTCGCCTTCTAAGTACTTGATATGCTGGTGATAAATCAGCACTGCCCATTTCCTAGGCTTCAATCACCTCCCTGGCTGTTTTTGTGCCTGCTTGTCCAACAATCTTAGTAGCTGCAAAATTGAATGTCCTTGTTCACAGCAGTGTGAGGCTACCAACAAGTTCGTGTCTCCTTATTTGACCGCTCGCTTGTGTTCTTGCAATCTGGCGGTTAGCTTTCTCCCCATTTGTCCTACATAGTCACAGGAGTGACTATGGAAGTAGTATCTCCCACCTCCAAGTGATCTTTACAATGCATAATTCATCTTCGTATGGTAGCCTCTGGGTGGTGTGAAATGCCCACTTGCAGATCTCAGAAGCTGTGTTCTATAGCTTCTGAAATGTATTTGATGTATGGCAGAGTGTGCCGTGTGGTTGATCTTGTACCTTGTTTCTTCCTCCCCCCCCCTATCCTCTTGCACAGGCATCTTGTAACATGATTGTGGGTACCCATATAAATACCACACACAGAACAGCACACACTCTGCTAGAGAGGAGTTCCCTGAACATGGGTTCCATCATGAGTTCAAAAGCTGAGAAGACAAAATATCTCTGGTCACCTCATACCAGTGAATGACCCAGATTGGATCCTGCAATATTATCCTGTGACATGTATGTTCGTCTTCATTCATAAGTGGGTTTAATTCATTTGATTTGCTTTTATCTCAATTCAAATTTTATCCCCAAAAATCTATTTTAAAACTCTACTTTTTACTCCCATATACCTCTAATCTTTCAAGTTGTTTTTTTTAAAAGTTGTTTTAGTGAAGTCTAGGTATTGGGTAATTTATTAGCTCTGTGCAGTGTGTGGTTTTTGTGGTTTTTATTTTAGTAATTATTTTTAACAGTGTTATAACTATTGTTTTCATATACTTGTAAAATTTTCAATAATTCTTGTATATTGCCAAGAGTTGCTCTTTGTGTGATGGGGATCCATGTAAATGTGATAAAACAAACAAAGAAATAAAAATACATTTGCAGTAATGTTTAGCTGTATTTATTTATTTATTTGATTATACTGTATATTTATTAAGTTTATATGCTATCTGACTTACTATGGAGTCGACTGTGGGTAATTTAACATATAAGCTGGAGGGTATGGACGTTTTGAGGGGGTTCAAAATACTTTAGATAAAATTGAGAAAGCAGAATATAGCTGCCGTGGTAGCGCAGTGGTTAGAATGCAGTACTGCAGGCTAATTTTGCAGACTGCCAGCAGTTTGACTCTCACCGGCTCAAGGTTGACTCAGCCTTCCATCCTTCCAAGGTCGGAAGAATGTTAGGAGAATGTTATGCTCTCTCTGTAAACTGCTTGGAGATGGCTGCGAAGAACTATGAAGTAAGTCTCAATGCTATTGCTATTTACCAAGTTCTACATCATGGGCCACCAGAATGAAATCTTTCTCCATTAAAGGTGGATATAGCCTCCAGGACTGGGAATGACTCTGTCTGCTCTCTGATAGGACCGAGTCTGCT
>JANHFT010003381.1:707036-722082 GCA_032467955.1 Pseudoxenodon macrops
ACTACCATTTGTCGGAAATGGTGTAGAGTCTCCTGCTTGAGCAGGGGGTTGGACTAGATGACCTACAAGGTCCCTTCTAACTCTGTTAATCTTAATCTTAACATGTTCAGCTGGAGCAGCTTCTTCCTATTCAGAGGCTGAACCTAGAAGACTTCACCTGGAAACAATCTGATGATTTTGAAGTGCCTCTGATGGCAACAAACTGACAATGAGAAAATCCTCCCCTTTTTAGTGAAAAAGATTCCCGATGAAATTTATTTAGCATGTAGAAGTCTGGCAGCAACCAGGGAGACTTAGGACACAGTGAATCTTCAACCTTGCTTGCTGCTGCCCCCAAGATCCAATTCTTAACAAGATTAGGGCATTGTTTCCCTTGTGTTGGTATGGACTCTAAGCAGAACCAGAAAACCTTTAAAATGTTATGTCTTCCAAGAAGAAGTGGACTATTATAAGTTGTAGGTACTTCTAGGACAGGCAGGGGGATAATATCTTTCAGGGATATTGTTGTATCCAGCATTATGGATCCTGCGAGGAGTAAGAATTTTTTCTAAATTATGTCTAAGGTCTCTTTTAGGTCTCGATTTTTCTATGGTGAAAAATCAGTTCTGTGCTATATGAGTATATGTCACCTTTGATAACTTAGAGTTATATCTACACTATCAAAAGACTCCTACCTCTGTGAGTCATATTAAGAAAACGTCTCCTTTCCCCTTTCTCTCCATATGAATAATGATTATATATATTCATGCTGCATACTTCTACTTTAGTTTTTTTTAAAATAATCTTTTAAATGTTCTTGTCCCACTCCAAGTCCATTTTTCAGTGGTGAGAGTGGACAATAATCACACCTTTATTTTTATTTTATTCTTTACCTTTTTACCACTTTCAAATTTGTAAGTGGGCATTTTATAGTCAGAAGAGATTTCCACGTGCTTGGCAGGAGGAGTCCGTTCTAACTTTTAACCATGTTCGCATGACTTATCAGCAAGGAGAGCAAATTATTTGTTCCTATTATTCAGGATTCAAAATACAGAAAATAGGACCATGTAATGCACTTAACAGCTTTAAACCAGAGCACCATCAGACAGCAGATAAGTATATTATGTTCTGTTTCAAGCCACATAATTTGTTGAAATTAATGTTGGTTTTAAAAATGGTATTCTCATGAGCCACTGTGACAAGCTAAGAACATGACTTCTGTTTTCCTATTTCTCTCTCTCGCAGAACTACACTGACTACAGATAATTATGGACTTACGACCCTTCATTTAATATTGGTTCAAAGTTACGACGGCCTTAGAAAAAGCGACTTACGACCCATCATCCTTGAAGTGATTACCGTTGCACCACTCCACAATCTCGTGATCACAATTTGGGCTCTAGGCAACGGGCTCACATTTATGACAACTGCAGTGTTCTGTGGTCATGGGCTTGCCATTTCTGACCTTCCCAGCTGGCGTTTGACAAGCAGTGTCAATTGGGAAAGCCAGATTTGCTTAATGACTGTATGATTCACAATGACTGTGTGATTTGCTTAATGACTGCAGTAAAAATCATTGTAAAGTTTGGTCCGGTCATGTAATTACTCACTTTAAAACTTTAGACAAAAATTCTGGTCCCAGTTGTGGTCATAAGTGATGGACTAGTTGTGCAGCGCTAGTTATAAAGCACTGTTGTTTCTGGAGCTCCATTTAATGGAAACTTCATATAATAAAGTTTAGGTCCTCCATTGAAAGGGTACTCTGATGTCTTGCTGCAATAGGTTTATGAGGGCTAGAAGGTAGGCAGTTGTAGACTACTATCTGGTGCTTTGAAGAGATGGTGAATGAATGTCACCCTTGCCACTATCTTCATTTTCCCAAAATGTCTTTGAGTCTTCTCTTGATACTATTTTTCCACATATTGTGCATACTGCAATCTAATTTTCAGTGTACCATCCCTTCCTCTGAGATAGACTTTTGTTCAGGCTTCCACCCAGTAATTCTCATTCCTTTGTCCCCCCAACCCCCCATTCTTTTCCCTCCTGCCATAACTCTATATTCAGTAATCACTCCATCACTGCATTCTTTGAACAATTTCTTATGTAATTAAAAAAAAAAAGTCTCTATCCCAGCCTTGGAACCAGTGGTGGGTTCCTCTCAGTTTTACTACCGGTTTGGTCATCAAGTGCTTTGTGTGCACATGCACCAAACAAGCACTGCACACGCGTGCATGCACACTTTACAAAAACTGTTCAATTTCCCGTTTCTACTGGGGAGAGCACAGCTGATTTCTGCGGCAATCCACTCTGCCACGCTAATCAGCTGAGAAGATAAGGAGTAGAAAGGAGCCCAGGCAGGCGGGTGGGCCAATCTCAACGTCGGGAAGAACCGGTTTTCTATTAGGTGATCGTCGCCACTAACGGTTCTCCTGAACCACTGCGAACCGGGAGCAACCCACCACTGCTTGGAACACAAAGCTGCCATTCAAAGGAAGAAGTTTCTGTCATATCTACATTGTGATTGTGAGGCAGGCCAAAAGAAAAGATTTTAAGTGGCCCAAGTAAACTCTGGAATTTTCTTTTTCCTAGTCCTGCATCTAACCATTACATTACTATGATGATGATTTGTTGTTTCTCTAAAGATGCCAGAATTTTGTATTTCTCAGAATTGTTGCAGGCTGATAGTATAACATCAGATGGGCAATGCAGCACTTCAGAACCTTCCTTTCTTCCCTGGCATCCAGAAAAACCCAGAGGCCACCCCCAATCTCAAGAGTTCATTGTTTGTTCCCTATCCAACATAGGGAGGGACTAACTTCAGCATCGTAATGTTCATAGAGATAAAACAGGAAGCCAGAAGGATATTGTCAGATAAGGAATGTAAAATCTGTAGTAACAAATCTCCAGTGAAGCTCACTAGATAACTATCGCTTTCTTACCCGGCCTAGTAAGGGTCACATATATGAGGGAAACTTTCCTCAAGTTCCACTGAGGATACAAATGTAATGCATAAAAAGTAAACATTGTGGGCTGCATTTGCAAGAGTTAGCTAGAAACTGTTAATGTGAGAACTGATCCATGCATCATGTTTGCAATTTCTGATTGCTTTAGCGCGAAGATAATGAAGGATAATTTTCAAAGATCACATTCTATCAGCAGCACAACATGTGTAAAGACATAAATGAAACACTCTATGGGCAATAAGGTCTGTGTCCCCTATCTACATAATCAAACAGGAGTCACAGTTAACTCAATTAGATGATGTTCATTTAAGGAAATCAGCAACTGTAATTCTGCTCAACAATATCCCACAGGTTTTACCTCTCACGCTGCATTATCTAATATCTGTATCAAAACAGACTGGCTTCTGCAGAAATTGGAAAAAAAAACCTGTTTATTTATATGGAGATGCAGCTATATGACATTTTCAAATGCCATGCATTTGCATATGATGTTTTCTCCCCTTTTCCTCCTCCACCCCTTTTTAAGTAAACATACCCTATTTTGCTACAGTTTCCAAGAAAATGCCTATGAAAGAATCTTTCATAGAGTTCAGTCCAAATCCTGAAAAGAATAGGTATAAATAGTGATCATACTAGCACTGATGATGATGATGATGATAATTAATATTAATTCACTGAAGCTATAGCTATCAATGATGGCTTCAAGCCTGTCATTCTGATTGATGGCCATAGCTTTAATGTCAAGCAGTTCAGAGAGAGCTTGACCTGAAGGTGTCACAAAAAATGGATAAAAGTAATCTGTAAAATAAATCAATATTTACAAAAGCAGGTTTGGAGCACATTATAAAAATTTTCAGGATGACCTAAAAGGCTATGAGTGAAAGCCATTTAAATAAAATGCAGACTTTTTCTTTCTTTCTGGGTTGTGGGAGTAGATATACTCTTAATTAAAGTCTCGGTATTTGTCCTCAACAAGATAAATTTGATTGGAAAGTCACTTTTCAGTTCTTACAGAATACGTATTATATTCTGACAATACGGCTGTTTCCGCATGTTCTTGCACAATGTTGAAGCAATTTGTTAGTAGTATCTGAAACACAGTAAGTGGAAAAGACAAATACAGTTTGGTTGGGACAAAATATTTATGACTTTCTACATACTGTGTTAAGTTCTTGGTCCATATTATTCCTTTCCTTTTTTCCTACCTACACCGAGTTTGTCATGCTGGTACTTGGAAATGATAGCACTGAAGGTCTAGTTTGATGTTGGTTTGTTAACTAAGAACTTAATACTATATCATAATTCCCACCCTGGATATAACACTAGGATTAGGGTATATCAAAATCATACATGGGAAAAGAGGTGATTATTTCAGCAACATCTATTTAACCTTCTTAGAAGGATTGAAGGAGCACCTTCAGACATGCAAACTGGCTCTTATAGAATATACATGAGCTCTTGACAAACAGTGATCATCATTGTTGGAAGGACAAACTCTAGCTGTAAAATCAAAAGAATATCAGAGCATTTATACCCTAACATTTAGTTTAGAGCTCGAAGTAACGTTAGTGAGGTTACCATCTTATTTCATGTCCACAACAGCAATGACAACTTTATGAGATAGATTGGGCTGAGACAGTATGGTTCGCCCAAAATCAGCCAATGACTTCCACTTATGCACAGGGATTTGGACCTTCCCTGACCAAGTCTAACATCTTAACAATTACATTATATTAGTAAGAAAATCCCTCCATTATTTCCAATTCCTAAAAGATATTGAAGAGCCAATAAATAAACATGGAATGTCCCATCTTTGAAATGAGCAAATGAAGCATAATCTCATCAACCTGTCAAAATGCTCACTCAGTATATATGTGCATAGCAGTTTTGGGCATCAAAGTACAAATGATGTGAGGAAACAAGAAGCAATGAAATGCACTGAAACAACCAAAGGTACTTTTATTTAAACAGCTGTTTCTATATTTTCAGATTAAGACAAAACAGAGAAATCAGAGAAATGAAATGAGCAACTCATAAAGAAGCTATGATAAACGTCTCAGTCTCACTCGTTCTCAAATGCCTTTCATTTTATTTCCAAATGGGAGTTTAGTTTACAAAAAAAGAATAGGGAAGACAAAAAGAATAGGCAGGCCAATAAGAGTGCTGCTAGATAATATCATTTGTGACAAATTGGCTGAGCAGACAGAAAGTTGATGAACTCTTTAGATATGACCCTAAAAATAGCAAGGGGATGCTTGCTTGCTGACACTTCTTTAATGGCAGATGGATATGCATGACCTAACTTTAAGACAAGTGTCAAGAATATTGATGTGTGGAGTATGGAAGATCATTTGGCTGGCACTACTGCAGGAGATGGTTTGCATGATTAATGATGTTTCTTGGCTTCGTTTTTCCCAGGGCGAAGAGAAGGGATGAACTTTTGTCACCCTGAAGGTACAAAGTAGTTTTGGATGAGGGGGAAAAATGGCCCTTCCTTCAAAAGAAAAATGCTCTTTTTTTACACTGGGGAAAAAAGAACAGGAGTTCAAAAGATACCCGTGACTCAAAGGACCAAAAGGATTCTGTTTGCGTATGATATAGTTCTACCACTGTCACAAAAATTGCATTGAGAATTTAAAAGCCAAGTTGGTGAACTTAAAAACAACAACAATGGTATTTGACAGTTCAAAGACTCTGTGGTAACCTGCCTGAGCCTAATGCCCTCCCAATGTTTTGGGAGTACCGTACTTCTCTTTGTTCAGCTTGGCCAACTGGCTACGAATTCTTGGATTTAAAGTCCTAACACATCTGGGACTGCAGAACTGAGGTGGAGGGGGAAGCAGTTTTATTGGATTTACATGAAGCTTTTGTTGTTCAGAGGATAGGTATTCTCTGTCATGGGGGAAAATGGACACTGCATGAAATGATGATGTAAAATGGGCCCACTCACATTGTATAAATGGGTAGAGCTAGGATTTTATATTTCTTTCCACAGCTTCTTCTGGTGAGAATGTATGTTGCTTCTTTTTCATTTCCTGAATAGTATGGATCTTCATATAATACTACAATTTTTATGTATTTCTCATCTGACAATAGTGTAAAATCACATAGTTGGTGTCAGAAACCACACTGCTAAATTCTGGTGAGGAATCTTATGACTATAAAAATACAGCATGGAATTTATCTATAGTCCTAGGCATGCACATTCCTGAATCAACATGTGAAGTGAATATAGGTTTTGTCCTTCAGGTGGTACATCTGGAGAATGATGAACAAGCCAAGATAGGCTTTATTAAAGATTTATCACTCAGTTTTGGCCAAAGGGAAGCTTGAGTCTACGGTAACTAGTATTATCTCTTCAACTCTGGAAACACCAGAAACGCCAACACTGTATTTATAAAAGGCATCTGAGTTATTATCGCAGCAGATAAAGAGTAACGGTTACAGACGGTTAACCTGAAGAAATGTTGAGAAATGTTTTGCACATCATAAAATGGAATATGTTGGTGTTGATATCATCATCATCGAAATTTAATTTTAATATATGCCGATTAGTGTACATTCAAAGTGACAATAAAGTTATTCTATTCTATTCTATTCTATTCTATTCTATTCTATTCTATTCTATTCTATTCCATTCCATTCTGCACTTTGAGAGTGAGGTTCATTCATTGTGGACAGGTTGGAGTACCCAGACATTTGTGTGGTACTTTATTGTCTCAATAAATTATAACATGCTTCCATGAGTTACTATACTATTCCTATTTGCCAAATTATGATTGCACATCCTATTGGGCTGTGGAAGGCTACATCAATCCTCTGCATCTGGGACACATAAGCAAAGAGTCAATGTAATAGTAAATGAATAAAATCCTGAAAGAAGCTGAAAAGGAATTCAATAAGACTAATGAAATACAGTAAATGTTTACATCCCAATAGGCATTCAATCAGAACAGCTGTGATGGATTGGCAACATCAGAAATGAATGTATTCCCATATGAATCGGTTGACTGAAGATGCTTCAGCTCACCAAGGCAGACTGACAAAATGTCAGTGTGGTGAAGTAATCATTGGCGGAGACCATCATGTGACTGACCCCTGAAAATGGATTAAGTGAAAGTTCAGACAATGACTGAGAGAGGAAAGAATATAGCTAACAGTGGGGGTTAGAAGAATACGTAGATTGGAGAGTAATTTCTGTGGATGAGGTTGTATGAGTGTATCTTAGCTCAGTGGTTAAACATCTGTATAGTCAGATGAGGATGACAAAAAGGAATAGGCCCTGTAAAACAGGGGGGGGAAAGAATTTTGCTCAAATGCTGGCAGTAAAGCTAAGAGTATTGCCTGGTCTTTATAGACTCTCAATTTTAAAAAAAATATCTATGGCATATTTTATTGCTTTATGGTTGCATTTTTCTTTAGCATCTTTTGAGTTTACGTTAGTTTTTTTTAAAAAAACTAGGTTCTGTTCTTTTCCTCTCAGTGTCTTCAGACCCAGTGTAGTATAGTGGTTGTACTGGTTTAGAACCAGGAAGACCCATGTTCAAGTCCAACTTTACTCGTGGAAATTCATTAGATGGCTTTTTTCAGCACTCTCCTTCAGCCCACCTTACCTCACAGCTTGTGGAGATAAAACTGAAAGCATATAAGCCATCTCAAGGGAGACATAAAGCTAACGGATACAAATAAAAATGAAAAACAACAACAACGAAACAATGAAAAGTGGGTGAATGACAAAATATGTCCTCAATATGGATGATTAGGAAACTTTAATTGCAGAGGTTTGTGGATGAAAATCATGACACTTAAATTATGCTATTCATTCTATACTCATATATATATCCACAGCATAAGTTCATAATTGAGCAAGCTCAAGAATTATGTTTTTAGGTAAGCAATTGTTTATTCTTCTGTCCTTATATGGATAAGGAAGTATCCATATCCACCAAATAGATGCTTCATATATAATTGTAATGAAAGAGCTGGGTCTTCTACAACATAGGCACTAGATGTTCTGATGATCCATCTTATGGTTTTTCCAAAAGGTAACTGCATTTATTTGTTGTTTTGGAAGGAATGGAATGGGAAAGGTGCAATTACTATTACCCCAAACCAGGGGTGGGTTGTAATTTACCTTGTCGGCGGTTCGCTGCCTCCTGCGCTGCGTGCATGCACAGTAGAAAAAAGTCCCATTTTTTAAAAAAAGGCCAAAAACAAGATGCCGACACATGCGCAGTGCCGAAAATTCGGCTTCTGCGCATGCGCAGAAGAAAAACAAATCTGAAAAAAAAAGCTCCCCCCAAAAAAGATGTCAGCGCCCACGGAGCAACAGAACCGGCTTTGTGACGTCACCAGCGGCCTACTACCTACTGGTAAGAACCCACCTCTGCCCCAAACAATTCTGCAGTGCAAATTATAGCTTAAAAAAAAACACCGGCTATGGGCACATCTGTTATATATAGTTTCATAACTCATGTTTTCTTACATTTAAGACCCATTTTATTACACTGATTTACATCAATTTATTTAGAAACCTTTTAAAGTTACAACAGCATTGGAAAAAAGTGACACCTATAACTGTTGCAGCATCCCCACAGTCACATGATCAAAATTTGACAACTTGGCAACCTACAGGTATTTATAGTAATAGCACATAGACTTGTATATCGCTTCATAGTGCTTTACAGCCCTCTCTAAGTGGTTTACAGAGTCAGTATATTGCCCCCAACAATCTGGCTCCTCATTTTACCCACCTCGGAAGGCTGGAAGGCTGAGTCAATCATGAGACGCTCAGAATTGAACTCTTGAAGTGAGCAGTGAATTAGCCCTATAGTACTGCCTTTTAACCATTGCGCCACCATGGCTCTATGATGGTTGCAACATGCTAGGCTTATGTGATTGCCATCTGTGACCTAAACCCAGGCAGCTTCTGACAAGTAAAGTTAAGGGGGAAAGTGAAATTGGTCTAACAAGGGAATGATTCACTTCACAACTGCAGTGATTTGCTTGACAACTGTAGCAACAAAGGTAGCAAAACTAGATGTGACTTACTTAAAAATTGCCCTGCTTAGCAATAGTAATTTTGGTCCCAATTGTGATTGTAACTCGAGGACTATCTGTGTGTTTAGCCACACTTTCGAACACTGTATGGCAGTGATGACTAAACTTTTAATGGACTCTGTGCCCATAGTGCGCATGCACGTGCATGAATGTGTACGCTCCTGAACCCCCAAAATGCAATGTGCGCACGGCCCCTGCAAATGCGCCCCCATACATGCATGTGCGGCCCCTGCATATGCCCCCCTGCATATGCACATGGCCCCCCTGCACGTGCCCCACCCCCCTGCATGCATGCCCACCTGCATGTGTATGTGGCCCTCTCCATGCCACCCATCCTCTGCATGTGCAGCAGAGACTCGAAGTCCAGCTGGATAGCAGGAGGCGCGCGCACATGCACGGCAGAGCTGAACTGGAGCGATGGCCCACATGCCATCAGAGAAGGCGCTGCGTGCCACCTCTGGCACGCATGCCATAGGTTCACCATCATGGCTGTATGGTATACTCATTTACTATCACCATATATATTATATGTACTCCCCAGAATACTTCTCTAAAAGTATGGGTTTCGGGAGGAAAGATTAACAGTTCCACTTTGGTACTTATTTCATTTTCTTTGTAAACACAGAGATCAACTAGGTTTTGTAGCAGATATGCTTTCTGCTCACTGCTGATCGATACTGGCAATGTCGCCTAGGAAAATGTGAGCTACTACTTCTAACGAGATGACACAATCAATCAAACAAATGCAGGTTTCCAAAGCTAACAAAGGAAGGTTACAGGAAATCTCCTTAATGCTCTCATTAAGACCTATGAACCAAACCTGAATTTTTGCTAACTGTAGACATCCTAATAGCTAGAACATCATATTAGATGAAGGCCATGGGGATTTCAGAAATTTACCACTTTTTAAGCAGCACATCGATCAGTTTTTTTTTTAACTCGAAGTGAAGACTTTGGGGAAAATACAACATTTTGACTGACATGCATGCAGAAATGCTAGAGGGATAATTTTGCTCCCGAGCAAGAGCAATTCATTCAACAGCCAGGGTTCTGCACAATTGAAAGCAGTACAATTCCAGAATTGTACCGAAAACTATAAGCTATAGACAAAAACCCCATATCTGAGCACCTTGTAAAATACATTATCTCAAATGTCAAAGAAAATTGGGGCAAAACTGTAGAGTTGAGAATGAATGACACGTTGTACATTTCTGGGAAAATATTCTAAGCAAAGAATATGAAAAGAGGTCCTTCAGAAAGAAAATGTGAAATTGAGTGAGTGAAGTTTTCCTTGAGGAATTAAAACAGCTGCATCCTCTGTAGCACTTGCACTGCTGCTTCTAAAGCTGTTTAAATGGACATGCAGGATACAGCAGCTCTGCATGTAAAAATCAAGGTGTTAATCTATGCAGGGCAGGGTATCTGTCAGATCCCATAGATTCCTATTGAGAGGCTGCCATTTTGATGGGGAAGGGGCCTGGGTGTATTCTTTAGTTTATAGCCTTTTTCCTGGTGCCTATCTATCCTGTACATTGATTCACCTTCTTGGGAATGTAAGGGGGGGGGGTAGGGCCATCAATTTTGTGTCAGCTCCGGAGCCTACAGCAAGCGATGCCTGAGAACCATTTCTTTATCACCTTCTCAGCCTACGATTCTCAAAACAACTTTGCACCTGCAGAAGTTGTTTTGGCTTATTCAACACCAGACTAAGGGGAAGGGTTTCTAACTGTTTTAACCTAACAGAATTGCACGGGAATCTTCAGATCCTGCTTTCTTTGTCTTGCTATCACTTTCCATCAATAAAAGCTTCCTTTTGAAATGCCAATTGTTTCAAGAGTTCTACTTTCTTGAGCGGAGAGGAAGTCCTTACAGTGTCAAACTGGCAGCCTTTAGGCCGGATGTGTCACATGCAGACCACGTTGTGGCTCCACAAAGGCAAAAAACGTTGCGATATACATCATGTGACACGATTGAGTTTGACACCCCTGATCTACAGCCTATGTTAGTGCCTTTCTCAACCTCAACTCCTCTCCCCACAAGTTACTTTTGAATTAAATTTGGACACAACTGCAGATCTCTAATCCAAATCTCAAACTTATTTAATTGAAATATTAGTGCCTTTGGTTTAGGAATATCATCTTCAAAATTGTTTTGGATTCTGCTCTGTAGACCTTTCTCAGCACCCTGTTCTATTACGAAAGGTGATAAGCTGACAATATTATTCGGAGTATTCCATTTTTATTGTCCTGTTTGTTTGGTGTGCTTTTTCAAGAGGTTAAATCCTTAGCGATGTGAGCACTGCTTGGAAACAGCAGTAATTAGGAGGGAAACAATATGTTTTATGTGTACGCCTGGAGCTGAGAAGATAATCTTCTGGAGTTCTGATTTCTTACTTCAGTTATGCCATATTTAAAATTGTTAAAACAATCCACAGGAGCAAGAAATGAATAGAGTGGATGGGGGATCATATTTTAAATACTAACCCCTCCTGAAATCACTGTCTTATCTGAAGTGAGGAAGAGTGGCAAAGAAGGAAAAGCAGTGAGGTGGGGTGGGGAACATTTTCATAACCTCTGTCATATTATTGGAATTGGAAAATCACCGATGTGTCACTTTTGTAATAAGAATTCAAAACATTCGTGATTAAACATTTAAAAAAAATCACATTTAAGGCCAAAGATATAATGGGACATGGTAATCAGACCATGTGAGGCAAATCTATTTATATACAATATATTTACTAATGCAATGAGCATTGAATATCTTAATGGAGTACCTTAGGTGGCATTATCATTAATGTATGGACTCTAGGTTTACTTTTTAAAATAGGTGTTGATGACATAGATTTATTATAAGAATTGGTTAGCTGTTCAAATATGGGAAATTCAGTCCTCACTATTACCACCCACCACTTCTTGGCCTTTATTGTCCCTATAGGGTTGTCATTTCATCATGCTGCAGTGATTTCTGACTGTCGTGTGGTTGTTCAAAACCTCTATCGAGAATCGTATCCAGAATTGTATTTGCCAGCAGACATTATTACTTTTACTGCCAGGCTCTGTGTTTCCCATCTACAGGAAATAGTTTTAGAATAATGCACAAAACAAAACAAAACAAAACAAAACAATGGGAATGACAACACCCACACATGGGCAGGGATGTTGGAAAACACACCAGGACAAACACAGTGGGAATTGTGAAAATAATTCTAGGCAGAATGTGAATATTTGACCAATACAAATATGTAGTTATTATTCCAATTGTTTGACACAGAAACAAAGATGAGGGTACCAAATTTGGAGATACAAAAGAAACAATGGTGTATCTTCTTTATCCACATTTGTGTTACAGGTAATCCTAGATTTAAGATCACAATTGGGGCCAGAATTTCTGTTGTAAGTTAGGGTCCTTGTAAGTCGAGTCTCCACATGATGAGCTCCAATTTTACAACCATTTTACCATGGTCATAAAACAAATCACTGCAGCCATTAAGTGAATAACTTGGTCATTAAACAAATCTAGCTATACCAATGGATTTTTTTTTGCTGGAAACTGGCAAAAAAAAAGTAGTATTGAATGGTTGTTAATGGTTGTTCAGAGTAAAGGTCATAAAGAATTTTTGCCATGGCCATTGTGGCTGTGAATTGTTATTAAACAAACAATTTGCTGAGGACTATATACCGGTATCTATACTATACTATATATCTCTATTTGCTCACAGCAAACCAGAGACCAATTGTGAAACTTTAGCATTCAGAGTAGTAAAGTTAGGATACAAGAGTTGGAAGGGACCTTGGAGGTCTTCTAGTCCAACCCCCTGCTCAGGTAGGAAATCCTATACCATTTCAGACAAATGGTTGTACAATCTCTTCTTAGAAACTCCCAGTGTTGGAGCTTTCACAACTTCTGGAGGCAAGTTGTTAATGAACATTAATGAACAGTGTTTCCAGATAACTTCCAGTAGTGTTGTGCACATAAACTCTCATAATCTCCAGCTAGTGCAATTATTCTTGATTAGGAATTCTGAAAACTGTAGTTCCAATGTTGTCATCAGGCATCAGCCCGGAGAAACTTGTGGTTGAGACTCTTATTAAGAGTAAATTGAGGGAGGTGATATTTTGCCTTGTGACCAAGGCTGTGAAAAGAGAGGAAGTAAGGAGAGAAAATGCAAACTGGGAACAATTACTATAATAACTTGTTTTACGGAAGGGGTTTATTTTTGGAAGTTGAGGCTTTGGGAAACCTTCCCATAGCCCTCAGTTAAAATGCAACAAAGATGATAATTTTATATATTGTAAAGGAACACTGTGGTTTCCTCAAACAACTTCATCTCCAGCCTTTGGCTGCAGATTTGTCTTATTTTCCTTGTTTCTTATTTAATCTAGTCTCACCTTAACTCAAGAGAGCCACATTTCTATTATTAAATGGAACTGTAAATGGAAATACTCTTGGGAAGTGGTGTTTTTTATGAATAACACACAGCTTTACATCTCTGATAATGTAAAAGAGAAAGATTAAAAGACCTGTGGGATTTCTTTTTCTTCTCTTTTTTTTTGTTATCAAGTTAGAAATATATTTTCCTTTTATGCAATACTGACAAGAGTTGATAACAGATCTATGTTCTAATTCAATCCGCTACAGCCTGTTATAGTCAGAGAACCTATTAACAGTGTTTTCGACCTGCCCTTTTGCAGAGGTGCTTTCCTGCTCTAAATACTTGGACATGGACCCCAAGCCAGTCAACAAAGGATTTGAATGATCTGAAATGTAAGTTTTCTTACATCAGAGATGAAAGCTCTTAGTTTTCATTAGCCAAGGTCAACGTGTTGCCATGTACTGTGGTACTCAAAGTTTCTAAGGTTATTAAGCTTGCATAGGTCAAAGAAGAACATTTTTGTTTCAGGGACTAAAGTATGATGACCGATTCTGGGTCTTTATGCAGGAATCATGACTGTAGTGTAATTATAGCACATCATGCCATAGTACAGCTGAGCCCAGCTGGGACTGTAGGACTGCTGCCCAGATATTCACTGTTACTAAGCAACATCAGATCCTTGCTTAGCTCAATTAGGTTTTTTTAGTCTTAGAATGGACACCCCTTCATTCAAGTAGCACCTTTAAATGGACGATTCTCCTCTAGCAATTAAGCTCCTTTCCCTCCATAAAAGAGAATACACATCCCTTACCTGACAGGTTACAAGTTTGGTAGATTTTAGAGGCTTAAGAGTCAACATGTGTAGAGAACCATGGGTCAAAAACAACAACAACCGCATTGCCCTGTAGTGAAACAGAAGTACTTTCTAACCCAAGTAACTATTAATGATGCACACAATTCATGCACAAGCTGGACAGTCAGCCACAATAATGGAGCTTGCCCATTATAGTTGTAAATTGTGACACCTGGAAAATAGGTCACCCACATGACCAACCCAATTTTACAGCAGTCTTTTGCAGCAGTCATTAAGTGAACCCCATAGTTGTAGTTATTAAGTGAACCAATTATTTGCTATGAGTTGGGTTTGATGAAAACTAGAAGTAAATGCAAAGTTATAAGATGTGGTCATATGACTGAAGTATGATGCAAAGGACCATAAATGTGGGCCTGTTGACATGTGCCCAAAATGATGACATGTGACTGTGGTGGTGATGGCCATTAGTACTTTGGAACTGAGTCAGGAGTATCCTCAGGGAGGTCCATTACAACTTTGACTGGTCATTAATTGACCTGTCGTAAGTCAAGGACTACCTGTATATTTCATGCAAAATAAAAATGTGAAAAATTTACAGAGTCTTTAGAATAAACACTACAGTCATTGTTTACATCCCAAGCAAACATTGTGATTAAAAAAAAAAGACCAGAAAAATATAGGGCAAGCCATGACAACCTTCCATTTATGCTTTGACTTCAAAAACATGGGGTAATTTACCAATAATAACCAGAAGGGAATAGGCACATAATTTCAGAGATCTACCCAATTGAAGAACCCAACCAGGCAGGCAGAATCAGTTGCTCATCAAGGAGATGGATTGCAGCTATCCATCTC
>JANHFT010003381.1:729227-746855 GCA_032467955.1 Pseudoxenodon macrops
CTGATGCCTGTTTTTCACACTTACGACCATTTAGCATGTCCATGGTCATGTGATCAAAATTCAGGTGTTTGGCAACCGAGTCATATTTATGACGGTTGGAGTGTCATAGGATCATATGAACACCTTTTGTGATCTTCTGATCTTCTGACAAGCAAGAAGTCACTTAACAATCGTGTTACTAATTTCACAACTATGGCGACTCGCTTAACAACTGTGGCTAGTAAGGTCGTAAAGTAGAGCAAAATTAACTTAACAACTGTCTCACTTAGCAATAGAAATTTGGGGCTCAACTGTGGTCATAAGTTGAGGAATACCTGTATTTTGCAAAACCAAACTAGGGTCTCTTAGGCCATGCATGCATGAGTTTTAACAGGATTATATTTGCTGTGCGGTGTCAAAGAAAGTGACTCACTGGTAAGCTTATATAGTATATCATTTTTTAGAGTTTCACTTTGGCAATGCCCCTTATAAAAGACATAGAATTTTTCTTTCAAGGGATCAAGCCTATTGATATTATAATGCAGTCTTCCTAACCTATGGTCCAAAATATCTTTGGACTATAAATCCCAGAATTCTCATCTAGCTCCTTTAGTCCTAATGTATTTGGAACCCAACAGCTACAATAATTGCTCTCTGTGAACTTGGTTCCTTAAGATACCGGTATATAGAGCATCAGGTGTTCCTAAGGCAAAGATATTTCAAAATGAGAAAACAGTTTTTAAAAAGTTCCACTATGCGTGCACCGGTGTGTCTTATTCTTAAATCAGATTATACATTGCAGGGAGGCAAGGAACATTTTGCTGTCAAGTAAGGATAGTAAAATCTTAATAAATAAAAGATGCTTCACCATTTCTTATTTAGTGTAAGAAGGCTATAAGCCAAGCACTCAAAAGACTGCTCCTTCATTAAGTTCTTTTTTACTCATCTCAAAGAAAATTGCAAGTGGAAAGAAAAATACCTTTCTTGACTTATTTTTAAAATGATTACATTCCCGGCACTCGTATTTTCGATCCTTAAGTCAAGCTGTTAAAATTTACACAAAACATTTAAAGACTCCTTAAAACTTAATCTTCCTAGTAAAGCAGATTTCCGAAAATAAAAATAAACTGAAGGTACCACCTCACCAAACAATGTTTGATAAAACCTTAAATAACATTTGCATATATATTATATTTCAAACTGCTATATTAAGCAAGAGCTGAGGTTATATTTGTTTGGTGTTTTCAAATAAATTAAAGCCATTTATCATTAAAAAAAACCTGTTCTAAAATACCTAATTAACTTTGCATCCACGTGTAAGTATGGTGCAATGTTTATCCCAGTTAGAACCAGAGAATAGCTAGAAATGAGCTGTAAAAAATTATTGGTTCCAGCTTTGTGACATGTTGTATTTTTTAAAATTGAAATTTAAACACAGTGGATGCACCATGATTAATGTGAAGGCTGGCAGTAACAAAAATGGGGTCTAGGGGATATTTCACTCATTTAGATGAAAAGAAGTGTCAACATTAAAAGCAGTAAAAACCAACTGATTCATTTATTTCAACCTTTTGTTAAAATGCTGTATTTATCTGGCAGGGGAGCTACCTTGATCGTGAAGTATTTGAACTGCATTATATTGATTTCAATATCATAAGCTTAAGAAAAACATATCTGTGGGAATTCTGAAGGAAGGGTACAATTATCCGGAAGGCTAACATATTTTAACCCAAGCAACATATCGCATGAACTTTCATTACATTCTCTTTCATCTAAAAGGGAACATAGTTCATTGATGGCGCACAACAACCCCAATGGTTCATAAAAATCAAAGCCCATGGAAGATCTAGGTTTGAAAGCAAGTGAGTCTCTTTCAACCAAGCTCTCTCAGCATCAGCCCTCCACGGATTTAATGTTAGAAAGGAGACTATAATGAAAACTAGGTATTCTGTATAGGAAAGCAAAATAAAATAAAATACATGTCAATTCAAAGCTAATGAATTCCATCTTCTAAATGGAATCCTTAGTCATTCTTGGAGCAAAGAGCAAAAGTGTAATACATCTGGTGCTGGATAGAATATGAACTCCCAGATTGGTTTGCAAGATTTAAATACAAAGAGCCAGTTTTACATTTCTTCTCAATCCATTTTACCCATTCATTTTAATAACATTTGGTGCTGAGTAGATTAAATTTGGAAATCTGTGTATTGTGCACCTAAGTAAAGTCTTCAGGCTTTGTGAGGAGTATCTGCTTTCTCAATCTCACCAATTAATTTTAGAGGGAGGGAATGGAAAAATGAGGACAAGGATTTCCCCCCCCCCTGCAGTTATAGTAACTGCTCCGATTCATTGATTTAAGCTTGAATTGAGGATAATCCTAATTTTCCCTCCTGGGAAATGAAAGAAGACTTCATTTAGGATTTCATTCCCCTCCCCCCAAACATACTTTCCTCCTGCTTTTCAAAAACCATGTCTACCTTTGATGGGACTACTTACCCGCATAATCTGTTCTTGCGTAATGTCCATCTTCTGACTTTGTAGTGGCAGTTGTGTTATCTGAAAAGACATTGCATTTGTTTACTTTGCTTGCAAACTAAAATCAAATCCCTAAATGGTTTTCTTGCATTTTAAAATCGCAGCTGTGATTCAGTGTTTAGTTTTATACCAGTGGTGAAGTGTAAGAAGGCTTTGGTTGCTTTTCTTCTAAAGCCAATGCAATCATTTTAGCAAAGCTTGTAGAAAAGTACACGAGAATCTACAGGACTGTACTTAAAATCATAAAAAAGTTCCCTTCTGGATTAGGATGAGATTCTTCCTAGTTCATCCTTCTGTTTCTCCTGATAGCCACCCAGTAAAGTGCCCACATACAAGAGAAGGAGATAGAATTTTCTTGCGCCAAGAAATAATACGTCATATTGAGCTTTCAAGACCAATAATCCTTGATAGATGATTCCTTCATTAATTTATCTAATCCTTTTCAAAGTCATCAATTTAGTGGCCATTGTCACATCTGTACAGGATTTAAATTTGAAGTGCCTCAGGGTTAGAATTCTCTTGGTTGGAACAGGAACATTTTAACCTTATGACTTATTTCGTTCTCAATCTATATATCTGAATAGTTTTGTGAAAGCTGTGGGGGATGTACTGAATATCTGAGGAAGCTCAACGGAATGACTACGGATAGTTTCCCAATTGGATAGCTTCCCAATTGCCGTGTGGAATGTGGCTTTTACTTGCATTTGCAGTCTTGATAGACATAACTGACTGAATGTTTATTAGAAGAAAAACCAATTGTTAAGATAATAGGTTTAATAATGACAATTTGCATTGTATGTATGTTACATTGCTGTGGTTTTTAAAAAAAAACAAAACAAAATTATTTGCATTTTGTAAATCATAATGGCTACATAAGAGTAGCTCAAAATAATTATATAAAACGTTTAATAATACACACACCTCTATCAAAAACTGTGAAAGTAAAGCATTATTATTATGAACCATTTATATTGTCAGGCTATATTTGTGGATTTCCCCCAGTCATTCAGTCATATTTAAAAGTATAAATAAATGAATAAACAATGCATAAATTATGAATGCCCTTCCTTTTTTTAAATTATAGTTAAACAAATCAGAAGTTCTTGGGAATAAATGAACTTTCCAACTAAACAAAATCTCACGGAAGTCCCAAATGAACTTTTTATTTAATTAAGGGAGTTCTGAGAACTTGTTATATTTGAGATAGTCAGCTTTTCCCTCTAGAATTAAAAAAAATGCAAAGTAGATTATGCAGGGAGGAAAAATGAGAAACAGCAGTCATGTATGAAATGATTAAAATGACATTCGCTAGTCTGTACTGTCAGCCTTATTTCTGAACAGACATGCATGGGCTATATTGAAACCCTGGAAAGTAAATCTTTTTGCTGTTGGAGTTTTACTGCACATATCATTCTATTGCATACTGGGCAAAAAATGAAATTCAGTAGTCAGAACAAATCATTTTCTTATAGGGTCTCTGTTCTGTTGGAAAGCAGGAAATCAAGTTGAGGGACCATCTGTGCCTGACCAAGACATAGAAATGCCTGGCCTGATCTCTGAAGCGCAGCACAGTTGCATAGTCGGTGTTTAGAAAGAAGATCTTAAGTCTATAGGTTATCAAAAACACTTCTCTGAAGGCAGCAATGGGAAACAATTTCATTCTGTTAATAGGAAAACTACAGCATTGTGTTAATGAAGTCACAAAGAATCCAGCTGGATTCCAAAGAGATATAACTACCTTGTTTCCCCGAAAATAAGACCTCCCCGGATAATAAGCCCAATCGAGCTTTGGAGCGCATGTGCTAAAATACCCCTCCCCCGAAAATATTAAAACACATGCGCAGCCAGTCCCTGCCATTTCCACTGGTTAGGGTTAGGGAGACAGAGCTGGAAATCAGGTAAGACAGCAAGAGGAGCCCCGTCTTGCTCCACGCACCCCAAAATAATAAAACATCCCTGAAAATAAGGCCAAGCGCTTATTTCTGGGTTCAAAAAAATATATAAGACAGGGTTTATTTTTGGGGAAACATGGTCTTGGTAGGTAAAACAGTGAAGTTTGTCAGTGATGATTATATTCACACTGGAGTGAAAACATATCAAAAGTCCTTTCAGATCTCTCAGTTTATTCTGGAGAGGTCAGGAATTTCTATATAAGAAATATTGCTCATAGTCCAATGTCCCTTACATATTTTTAATTTTCTTGGTTGGGTATTGTGCCTGAACAGAGCTGTGATAATAAAGTCAAGCTGTGTGTCTTTGAGGGTATTTTTTGGGCCAGTTGAATGTTTCCTTGCAAAATGCATACACTATTCACAGATCTATGGCTGGATCACAGCTGTACCCAGAACATATGTGCAGCTAATGTCTGGTTGCCAGAATCCACTTTGGACTTGAACACATCTGATATAGAGATATGCAAGAATACACAACTTTATGTTCTCCATATGTTAGTAGTACAATTCCAAATTAAGGCAGAGAACCCGAATCCTGGTCTCACCCTGCTCTGCTCAGAACTGGGCTCTGTTACGATCGGCTGCTGCCAACTGTTAATGGAAGCTTTGTATACATACAGATATAACCTGACAGAATTTTGGATTAGGGCCTTGATCCAGATGTTTCTTTCAGGTTTCTCTTTAACCATGACAAACAACCTAAATGGAGCTTTTCTGTGACAACAGAAGGGGGAATGAGGGAAAGCGGAACTATATACTTATTTTCAGAGGTACACATTTGTCAGAAAAATTGAAGTTCTTTTTAGAAACTTGCAGAAATAAAGTTGGGTACTCTACATTCCCACTTCGAATCAAAGTATTCCATCTCCCACAATTTATAGCCATCTTCCATAATTTGGTGCTCTCCAGATTCTTATTCTCTCCAGTCAGCAAGGCCAATGATAGGAGTTATAGTGCAAAACATCTGGAAGGCAGACTGAAACCCCGTGGTGATAGAGGGTACTTTCAAGGGAGGCAGTGGGAATGGGAAGAGAACTGCAACCACCACAATCACCAATAGGGTACATTTCCAATCTCACTAGAACAGGGTTCCCTAACCCCTGGGCCACAGACCGGTACTGGTCCCTGGCCTGTTAGGAATCAGTCCACAAAAGTGGTGGGCGAGCGAATGAAGCTTCATCTGCGCATGCACGGGATGTAGGTTGTGCATGAAACCATCCCTCCCTAGTTTGTGGAAGATAATTTCCCCCCCGAAACCGGTTGCTGTTGCCAGGAAGGTTGGGGACTGCTGCCCTAGAGTTCATCACCTCTCAGTATTGTCAAAGTGAGCTTTCTTTCTGCAAAGCCTTGTAAATCCACGTGTGCATGTTTCTGTGTTCATAGAATATTTTTTAGTCAACTCAACATATGCAGAACCTATTGACCCAGCATGTAGGTTTCAACTTATATTTAGAACCCTGGTACATCATCTTCTTTTACTTCTTACGCTGTTTGGGTATGTCATAAGTACTGTCAAAAATCTTAGTGTACAAAGACATAGCAGCAATACAGTTGTTTATCTTCTGTTTCAATTGAACGTAAGGATGCTGAATAATTGGACCCTTGACTGTGAGCCATAATAAAAAGAACATTATGGTTACACCTGTTCATAGCTTGAAAATCTATGGAAAACATAAGAAATGTCTAATACCGTAATAATTCATGCCAGCTCCCTCTGTCCCAGTTCTCATTCTCTTAAACATAACAGAGTAAAAACGGAGAGCTATCTTCCAATTGAATTTTGCTATGAGCATTACCTTGACATCGGCCCAAAGACATGACTTCAATTTTCTCCTGTTTCTGACATGATGCCTCTTTGATCTGACATGCATTATCATAAGATCTTCCATCGGAAGCACAGAGAGGATTGAAGTTGGTTTGTGAACAGTCAATGTTGCACACACACCTGAAAAAAACATAACAACATGTAAAAAATAAAATAAAATGCATTACTTTAACAATAAAAGGAAGTGCTTTCACTTAAAAATAAATGGCACCAATAATAAGTTAAGAGATTTTGCTAGGACTTTGCAATTATAATGTGAATAAAATGAAAGAGAGGGCTGGCAGAGGACGAGTATCTAGAAAAGAATACAACAGAAAGCTAAAACGAAAGTATTTTGATAGGTAACCCTCGTCTTATAACAGTTCATTTAGTGACCGTTTGAAGTTAAAACTGGAAAAACTGATCTACGACTGTTTTGCACACTTATAACTGTGGTAGCATCCCCGTTGTCAAGAGATCAAAATTTGGACATTTGACAACTGGCAATATATTTATGACAGTTGTAGTGTCCCGGTGTCATCTGCTCACCTTTTGCGATTTTCTGACCAGCAAGCAAAGTCAATAGAGAAGCCAGATTCACTTAACAACCATGTTACTAATTTAACAATTGCAGTGATTCGCTTAACAACTGTGGCAAGAAATGGGGCAAAATTCACTTTAACAAATGTCTCACTTAGCAACAGAAATTTTAGGTTCAATTGTGGTCATAAGTTGAGGACTACCTGTACTGCCATGAAAAGGCCTTTCTTGATTCCATACCATCCAGATATTCATCTGAGGCAGTATTATACAGAGAAAGAAGTTCTAACTCAATATTGGCTAAGATCAGGGCCTTTTTTTTATGCTCAGGAAAACCTTTCATCAGAAAGGCTTATTTGAGTGAACCTTTATTTAATAGCTACCCTAGGCTTTGAAAACTTCCATTTCAAGTAGCACTTACTATTAATTTCATATGACTTATCTACCCAATTGCATTGTACTAAGTATATTGCTTTACTGTTTGGAAACGGTGGTGGTTATTTTTTGTTTTTTTTTTGTTTTTGCAAATGTCTAAAACTATAACTCTCGGATATTATTTGAGTTGATGGCCTTGAAAAGCCATTTTTCAGGAAGCCTTTACATACCTTTCTGCCATATAATGAAATAATAATCTCACATGTTTCAGAAATGTGTTTTGTTGGACAGGACATAGCAAAATATTCAGAGCCTGCAAGAATTGCTGAGGCCTGATTTATGCCATTGTAAGGATTAACCTGATGGTATCCTTTGACCAACCTGCCGAAATTATGTTTCATAGCATTCACATATAAGTCAAGATGGAGGGAAATGTTTACAAGGGAGGAGATCTTCCAAATTCCCATCTACTTTTCGGTATCACAATTCCTCCAGCCATTTTCCTCCCTTTGTGGCTTAGGTATTGGAAGAAATATGAACCAAGGGTTTGGAATACTGTGGAAGTGGAAAAATGTGTATGTTCCCTATTTTGAGATTCAAATAATTCTGAGTCAATAACAAATGCAATGAATGGTTCCCTCTTTTGTTTGGAAACAATGGGAAGATTTTATGATTATCTTTAAACCTCAATACTATCAGGACTAAAATAGAATGGCTAAATCTGATCTGTTCTGTTCTCTTCTACTTTACTCTATTCATCCCTATCCATATCTCTATCCCTACTCTACTCTACTCACTCTACATACAATTAAAAAAAACCAATGAGTCTGTCAATGTTGGTTTCTCTATTTTTTCCCATTTATATTCGTCCAGTTGACTTATTCTGTTTCCCTCATCAGTCTGATTTTTTAAAAATAAACATAGGAATGACATTTCATATGCTACTTTCTCAATTACCTTTTTGTATGCACATGTCTGTCCTATAAAATATTCTAGCGTTTCTTATTTCCCCAAATATGCATTTTAGCCTAAATTTTAGGGATAGAACAGCAGAGTAAAATTTGGTAATGTGCAACTTGTAAAGGGTAGCTAAATTCTGATCACTCTACTTGATTTGAAAGAATAAAATTAGGCAACTTTGCATTAAAATTATGAACTCAAATGGATTTCTTTCCCATTTTAGTTTTTCATTGTGTTCATAGAATTTTTCACACCGGCTAACATATTTGGGGATGGTTTATGTTCTGTGACCAAAGCACAACTAGTTGGCATATTCCTGTGGCTGCGCCAAGACTCCGCATCTCCCTTCTTCTAGAGGTCCCCATTTCAATTCCTTTCTTTATTGCTGTTGGGATTGTTAGTTAATTTCGGTTTGGATTTTTGAAAGCTGTGAAGAGCCTTTTGGAAATACCAGCATGTATAAGAAATATGTCCATAGGGGAAAAAAACCCTCCTGTAACCTAAACTTGTTATAAAGAAGCAAAGAGGGTAACAAAATTAAAGAATGGTCATCTCTGGTTTTTTTATGATGATGATGATGTATTTTGAGAAAATTCAGACTAATTACTCTGTGTGTGTTTGTATGTATGGATGTGGATGTATTATTTAAATCTCTGCAAGGCTGCAAAATTTTAAAAAAGGCAAGAAATGCTAAATCAGCAGCAGCAGCTTCACTGCATTGCATTTCCTATATAATTTATGGAACTCATTTCCAGGTGTAAATAGTAACAAATTAAAGAACAGAAAGAAGCAGGGATAATAATATCTATGTGCACATTTAGGAGCAAAATAACGAAATGGAGGCCTGTGAAAGGGCAGCTAAAGAATGAGATTTCAGAAGGCAAAATGACCCTTGTGTGCCGAGTTCCCATTTCCATTTCAAATTCAGATAACCATAGGGTTTTAGGTTCTCTAGAGACCCACTGAAAAATGGGCAGGATCTACTATGCATAGCATTTCAAAGCAGTCTCCCAGCATTTGGCAAATGCCCAGCTGAATTAATTTTAAGGTGCCAGTTATTAAAGCCAACAGATTTAGATCCTAGTGAAACTAATGAGAACCTATTTATGATTTTCATCAGGGCATCTCCATGTTCCTATACTGTAAACATTTTTATTGCATATACTCTTATCCATTATGAATCCTGAAAGCTGGCATATATAGTGATCTTAGACTAGAGACACTGCTGTCGCAACAAGTATACAACATTTCCATAAAAATGGTGTATTATCCTGGGGTTATTAGGACTGGTCTACAATATGACTTTGTTTTGGCACTTTCAGGTCAAAATTGGCTTAGGGTGATTGCCTGTGCAAGTCTTTGATGTTTTGCTGGCAGTATTTTTCAGAAGTGGCTTGCCGTTGCCTCCTTCCTAGGACTGAGAGACAGTGAGTAACTCAAAGTCACTCAGGTGATTTTGGTGCCTAAGGCAGGATTAGGACTAACAGGCTCCAGATTCTAGCCTGATGCTTTAACCACCTCACCAAACTGGCTTTCCTCTCAATATATTGTATAGCAGAAAATATCGCATAAGTCAGAGGTGGTATTCAGCAGGTTCTGACCAGTTCTGGAGAACCGGTAGCGGAAATTTTGAATAGTTTGGAGAACCGGTAAATACCACCTCTGAATGGCCCTGCCCCCATCTATTCTCTGCCTCCTGAGTCCCACCTGATCGGGAGGAAATGGAGATTTTACAAGTATCCTTTACCTGCCATGCCCACCAAGCCACCTCACCCCACAGAACCGGTAGTAAAAAAAACATTGAATCCCACCACTGGCATAAGTCCTAATGATACATAGCTGTACTTTAGAATGTAGCCCAGTGCACACTATTGACAACTGAAAATCTGTGTCAAAGGATTTCATATTTCCAAGGAACCTGATTAGCTCTATATGATTCAAATTATTTCCAATTGATACTGATGCTTGAGTTACTGATCAAAATAAGTCTCATACATTTTGATATGTAATCTGTATGGTTGATAGTGCTAGTTTGACTTACACGATGCTTTTATGAACCCACTGATCTTCAGACATGAGCAGAGAGAATTAATCATAAAATTAAATCTAAGCCTCATACCTTACTCAAAGTGGGCTTTAGTGTGTTTCACTGCAAATACAATACCACTGAAAATGAAAAACAAGAAATCCAATAAGAAACTGGCATGGTTGCACAAAAGTTGTCTGATAAACTGAAAGACAAAAAGGAGAAGTACAAAAAATGGAAAGAGGGACACATAACTAAGGCACAATATCAGCAGATAGCCCAAATCTGCAAAGATGAAGTCAGGAAAGCCAAGGCTCAGAATGAACAAAGACTTGCAACAAAAGTCAAAGATAATTTAAAAAACTATTTAATATCAAGGAAAAAGTCAAGGAAACAGTTAGTCTTCTAAAGAAGAACAAGGCAAGGAAGTAACAGGCAGTAGAGAGAAAGCAGAACTGCTTAACTCATTCTTTGCATCAGTCTTCACACAAAAAGAAACTATAGCCCAATGTACCACAAACATAATTTAAAAGACAGACTAGAAATAAAAATTAAAATAAGCAAGACAATGGTAAGATAACATCTGTCTGACCTTGATGAATATAAATCACCAGGACCTGATGGATTACATCCCAAATTTCTTAAGGAGCTGGCAGATGCTATCTCAAAACCATTGCCCCATATCTTTAAATCCTTTAAAAAATCCTGAAGCACCAGAGAATTACTAGAGGATTGGAAAAAGCTGATGTGATTTCTATCTTCAAAAAAGGAAGAAGGAAAAAAAGAAATCAGACCCAGGAAACTACAGACCAATCAGCATAACATCAATACCTAGGAAGATACTGGAAAATAATAATAAAAAAACAGATCTGTGAACATCTAGAAAAAAATAAATATATAACTACCGGTAGTAGCCTGCACAAGTTTGTTAAAAACAGATCATGCCAACCGAATCTTATTTCATTATTTGACAAAGTGACTAAATTAGTAGACCAGTGAAATGCTGTGGACATAGTAAACTTAGACTTCAGCAAGGTATTTGACAAAGTAGATTACAATCTACTTCTTGGTAAACTAGAAAAATGTGGGATAGCATCACCACCAGATGGATTTGTAACTGGCTGACAAACCATACTCAACAAGTAATCCTTAATGGTACTATGTTTACATGAAGGAAATCTAAGCAGTAGGTTACCACAAGGTTCCATCTTAGGGCCAGTATTCTTCAATATCTTCATAAATGACTTAGATGTGGAAATAGAAGGGGAACCCATCAAATTTGCAGATGATACTAAAGTGGCAGAAATAGCCAACACCCCAGAAGACAAGCTCAGGATCTCAGACTTGAACAATGGGCCTTATCCAACAACATGACATTTAATGTGGACAAAAGCAAGGTTTACACCTAGGCAGGAAAAACCAAAGGCACAAGTACAGAGTAAGCAAAACCTGGCTTAAAAACAGTTAACTGTGAGAGGGATCTTTGAGTTCTAGTGGATGATCATTTAAACATGAGCCAGCAATGTACAGCAGCAGCCAAAAAAGCAAATACAATCCTTGGTTGTATAAACAGAGGCATAGAATCAAAACCATGTGAAGTATTAATACCATTTTATAAAGCCTTAGTATGGCCACACCTGGAATACTGCATCCAGTTTTGGTCACCACATTGACCAAAAAAAGATGTTCAGATTTTGGAAAAAGTGCAAAGAAATCAATTAAAGGCCTGGAGACAAAAACATATGAAGAATGGTTTCAGGAATTGGGTATAGTCAGTCTAAAGAGAAGGACTAGGGGTGACATGATAGCTGTATTCCAGTATTTTAGGCACTGCCATAAAGAAGAGGGAGTCAATTTAGTTTCCAAAGCACCAGAAGGCAAGACAAGAAACAATGGATGGAAACTAATCAAGAAGACAAGCAACCCGGAATTAAGGAGAAACTTCCCAACAGTGAGTACAAGTAACCAATGGGTCAGCTTGCCTTGAGAAGTTGTAGGTACTTCATCACTGGAGTTTTTAAAGAAAAGACTGGACAATCACCTATTTGAAATGGTATAGGGTGTTCTGCTTGATCAGAGGGTTGGACTAGAAGACCTCCAAGGTCTCTTCCAGCTCTATTCTGATTGACTGGTGATGCAGTTATAGTATCTGTATGTAACTGATAGCTATCCTGGATGGTATTTGAGAGTCAAGAGGTGATGTTCTAAATTCCAAATTCTTCAACAGAATCCTAGTCCTTAGAATAAAACTGAATCAAAATGCAAAGTGCTTTGCATTTTGAAAAGAAAAATGACAGATTTTTTCCTTCCTGGTCTGACTCCAATGTATCTAAATAAACAAACCCTGAAAATTTAGCTTCCTTCAAGGTGAATAATTATTTTTATAGTTGCTTAAAGAAGCAAGTGACAGCTGGCTTTTCTGATTCCAAGAATGCTTCAATGCTTCCCAATTTTTAATTAATAGGAACATATGACCGCTTTATCTCTCTACCTATGGCATCCTTTATACTGTAGTTTTATCAATGCATTGTTTTTATTCCTGGACTACTATAAATCAGCAAGAGAATAACAGTATGATGCAATTGTTAAAAAAACTCAACTTAGGAGACAAACCCAGGTTCAAGTCTGTTCTGGGTATCTTTGGACCAGTTATTTGTAGCTAGTTTACCTTGCAAAGGGTGGTGGGGTGGCTCAGGGTTAAAATGCTGGGCTTATCAGCTGAAAAGCCAGCAGTCCAGGTTCGAGACCCGAGTTCCTTGCAATGGGGTGAGCTCCCATTCTCACCCCAGTTCCTGCCAACCTAGCAGTTTGAAAGCATGAAAATGTGAATAGATAAATAGGTACCATTTCAGTGGGAAGGAAACAGTGCTCCGTGATATCTTACTAGCCACATGACTATCTCTTTGGACAGCACTGGCACCTTGAAATGGAGATGAGCACTGCCCCCTATATTCAAAGACTAGTGGAATAAAATCTGTAGGGACTCCTTTATCTTTTACCCTGTAGACCTTGACTTATCACTGCTTTCCTGATGGTCAAAAAAACCTCACAAGGAGCTCAAAGGGGTTTTTCAGACATTTATTCTGGTTGTCATGTGTTTCTTTTAAATTTTACTTTTCCAGCTGCCTCTTCAAGCTTTTAAAAAAATACCAAATGGCTTAGTTTGTCTAATTTCTGCACTGGAGCCCTGAATTGTCTTACCTCTTCCCCATGTTCAAATGTTTGTCTTTGCTAACCGCAAGAGGAGAAAAGCTTTATTCTCAGAGGGTGCAGCCGTGTGTCTATGTGGCATTTCAATCGCATGCTTTTATTCAAACAATTAGAAATCACACAGACCATGCAAGGAATTAGCTGTGTGCTGTTTAGAGCATTTTATTATTACAAAGTGCATAATGAAAATAATTTGAAAGGCTCCAAAGCCTCATAATATAATGAAACTTTGAATAATTAGTTGATATATTTAATCATCATTGTGATTTTAAAAAGACACAATAGAAGCGAATGCTGTTTACTGGACACAAATGTTAAGCTCAAATGCACTAAAGAGGTAAATGTATTTCCTGCTGTCCTGACTGGCATATTAAATATGCCCTACCAGAGGGTGAGCCTATGGTCAGGATCCAATTGTACAGCTGCCCTGCTATATATATATAGCCTTTTACTGGCAATGTGTGAAAATACACACTGGTAGTAAAGAACGCACAGTATTTACCCAGAAGATCCTCTTGAGTTCAGTGGACTTGACATCCCAGGAGAAGTGCTAAGGGGCTTGGCTCTTTGCATCTATTCTAGCAATGCAAGCATACCTTTTGTAAACATGTCTTGATGGCAACTTATCAGTGGAAACCTATTCAAAGAAGATGTGAGTATCTGCTTAACAAATAGTGCCAAGTTTCAACTACCATACCCATCTAATTCAGCCCTATAGGCAGGTCACTTCCACTTAATGTCCTTTGTCCAAGTTTCATACCTGCAAAGGTGCTCTCCCCCCCAACCTTCTTTGCCTCTGGACATACAGTTTCACGCCATCCCAGTTAGACCATCTCCACTTCACGTAAGCTCATCCTCACCCTTCCTGCCTTCCAAAATTCTGCCCGGTTATGATCTCTCATTGCAAAGGAAGCTGTCTTGTAAACACAAGCAGAAAACCAGATAGAAGGAACTCAATTTGATTTCCTGCAGCCCCTTTCTAGCTGTTAGTAGCCAGCAGGATGGCATAACTGGCCAGCTAGCATGAATTTTGGAGAGGAACATTTTGCTTCACAATGGAAGCTACCATTCTTGTTAGCTGGTGAACGTTTGCTGTTAATGTTTTGCTGCCATGTTCAAATTAATTGAGACCGGGGTTGGTAAATGAGCCTGGGATCTCAAGCTGTCTTTGATGGTATTTTTTTTCTGTTCAGAAGGCAGGGAATTATAACTTTTGGCCTTTTGTAGATTGGAGGGGGAAAAAGGAAAAGGATAGGAACAAGACTTAGGGAATGGAGGATTTTCATAGGGAAAATATTTTGGATTTGAGAAGCTTTATTACCAGGTTCCTGTATTTACCTCAGAGTTAAATATGAATATTGCCTTCTAACTGTCAAACTTAATTAATATATATTCTAGAACTTTATGAGGTTAATTCTGGATGACAGACGGTTCAACTATTTCCATTTGTCAGGACTACACCTGTTCTTACTTTGGTTTTGGCTTTACTTTTTTTGTTAAAAAGTTAATGCTGCAGTGCCCATTAAGGACAAGATCTTCTTGAACTGGGCCACTGTTTACAGGTCTCCACTTAATTGCCTTTCTTCTAAATAAAGTACAACCATTTTTATGTTTCTTAGACATCCAGCTCCAAACCTGAAAATATATCTACAGTTCCAAGAGCAAAATGTATTTATTTACTATGTTTCTATGCAGTATTACATTCCCCTGCTATGAAAATTTGCCATTTGCTATTGTAATTATCGTTTTACCTTCAAATAAGTAGCCAGAGAAATAAGAGACACCATTTTGCCCATTCATCCATCCACATCCATCCATCCTATATTTTCCCTTAGTCACAATATATCATAATACAGGGAATAGTGAAGAATCCAGATGTGCTTTAGTAATTAGTGCAAAATTGGATGGATGCAAACAGATAGATTGTGCTACTCTTTCTGAATTCCAGCAATTTCCAGATTCCATCTTAAATATGTATAATATTTTTTTTATTGGATAGCAGGTAAGATAAAAGACTTCCTTTAATAAACTAGGTCATATAGTTATGTGTAGGAGAGATATAGATGGGCAAATGTCCCAGTAAGAAAGTCCAGCACCATCATCTGGATGCAATTCAGGGATTCACACCTCTAATTTGGGGGTTAATGTGCATATCAGTGTATGGCATGTGCTTATACAAAGAACTAAGAACGTCTATTATTGCTTTTTAATAAGGCATCAAATGGCAAGATGGAATGAAACAGCTTTTGGAACCTTCCTATAAAGTAGCCCCTTTGTTCCTCTCAATTGCATTCCATTTATTATAGTTGCTTGTTCCTCTCTAATTGTTGTCTTCTTCAAAACAGTTATCAAACTGAGAATAGAATGTTATAGGATTTTGCAGAATTACGTCTACCTCTTCTGAAAAAAATGGGTAGATCTGGCTTATCTTTTTTAGATTGTTTCAAGGGTGGAGTCAACTGTTCATTAGATTATTTCCCCAAATTTATCACTGAAGCTCCTTGTTTAGAAAATATAAAGCACATACAAAATTCTTCATATTTCAGGAGATGGTATATATGTATGCTCCCAACTTGCATCCATGTGCACATCTGTGGAACAAGCCAGATGTAGATTGGAATTAGAATGACCCATCCATGACTATCAGAGGTCATACAGACTAGGAACAGCAGTAGTTTCAAAGTCTTTCACTGAAGAATAGCAATTTTCACAGACCATAGAACAGACTTTTAAACAACTGCAGAGTTAGGATAAACAAAGCCACCAAGCAAGCTGGCAATAGTAGATTCCATACTGTCACCTTTTTCCTTCATTGCTTATTAAAATTCTTTGCCATCCTTCTTTTTCCATTCTGTGCCCACCTCTAACCCTCTCCTACTTTCAGTTCAATTATCATGCAACCTTCACTGAGCTCACACACCTGTCTCTGGAGACCTCAACACTGTATTAGCTGCATGCTACAGCACCGTGAGACAAAATAAAAGTCACAGTTTTTCCTCTCTTAAAAATCACCGCAATATAGAGAGAGCCAAAAAGTGAATTAACCATGAGTAGGACTAAGTAGATGCAGCACAGTATGCTTTGAGAAACTAGAAACATCAAAAGTTTGTGCTATTGCTCATCAAGACATGCTCTCTCTATCACACCCAGAGTTCTTAACCATCAGGTTCTATCCAGATATCTTCAACTCAATATTTAAATGTGACTGTCTCCTCCCCTGATACATGAGTATTGAGTTACATTTAAAAGTAGGGTCGAAATTCTGTGTGCGATGCTTTGTAATGCTTCCATTCCAGATGTCCTTTAAAATTGCTCCTGTATAAAACCAAAGCTTTTGATTTTCCCTATTATCTTCCTGGACCATCCATCCATTCATCTATTTATTTATTTACCTACCTGCCTCCTGCTTACTTTATCTGCTCTAACAAGGGCAGTGGATACGTCACTAATTATAGCTGAGCATTAAATGTGCTTTTTGAATTCTCTTTTTGCAAACTGCAGGCAACAATACCAAGGGGAGGGAAAATACTGTTTTGCTGAATATTCCCCAGAGGGAGGAGAATTTCTCCAACAATTCCTTTGGTGTAGGGAGCTGATCAGTAACAACAGCTGGGATTGGCCTATGACAATGTGCTGCCTGAGGCAATTAATCCCATTGTCTATATAAAATAGACAGGCAGCAAACATTTGAACAGATGGCTAGTGGAAACATATTTCAACACTGGGAAGAGGCAGTCTTCTCTTTTGCAATTGACAACAAATCTAAGCAACTTATATGATTTCCAACAACTTGTCACCATGCTCCATCTATGGTCTATCTCAAAGTGATGGTGCACCTTCCTTTATTCTCTTCCCCTTACTGAGATAGAAATACATGCGTTGGCAGCCTGGTGACATGTTAACTACCCCAAATGGCTTTGGGTCTACCATTGTTTTATAGGAATGAACAATAGCTGTTCTACACTCACCCAAATACTTAGGCATCACTGTGTACTTTGAGCTAATATTTTTCAAGCACAAATACTGGAGAAAGCATATATTCAAGGTAAATTGAAAAAAAGGATATTCAAAAATGTGTTTATATACCTTTTTATTATTGTACTTTTTAAAGAGTAAAAACAATATAAAGATCTTGAATACTCAGGCAGCCAGCATGGATTAGAAATTCTTTCTACACCACTGATATTCAGCTACATATACATTGGTTCTGATGATGACTTCCCCCCCCCCCACAGCCACAGTCAATT
>JANHFT010003382.1:7440-18342 GCA_032467955.1 Pseudoxenodon macrops
TGTATTTGATGTTCTGATTTTTATTGCCAATGTGCAGGACTGAGCATTTGTTAGCAGAGATTTGGAGTTGCCAATTTGGATTCATTTATAGTATTTGCTATAAGGAGTTATGCATCTAATGATATAATCTGACTTGTAGAATTTGAAATAGCAACTCTTGATAATGTACTTTCTTAATATTTCTATGGGAGGACACAATGTTATATTATTATGTTAGATATGAAATGCCACGTTAGTTGCAGTCCTAAAGTGGAAGTTTGGATCCAACTGATGTCTTTGTTGGTCGTCTGATGGATGGATAGATGCAACATTATCATTGATGAGTCTGCCTTTATCACTGGCATTTTGTCTAGAAGAACATTAATCCTACGCCAAGGTGTTTTGGACCACGAAACCAGCGTACTGTATAGAATCTGTCCTGGCTTTGAACACTGTGAGGTTTTTGAGAGAAAAGAGCACTTTCAGATGATTGTTTTACTGAGCCAGCAG
Source organism: Pseudoxenodon macrops (assembly GCA_032467955.1). Lineage (NCBI taxonomy): Eukaryota > Metazoa > Chordata > Lepidosauria > Squamata > Pseudoxenodontidae > Pseudoxenodon > Pseudoxenodon macrops. Next base: position 7,930 of record JANHFT010003382.1, read on the forward strand.
AAAATCCCATTTATACAAAATGTACTGTAACATCAGCAAGTTACAAGACAGTATTTAAATGTCCTTCTCTCCATGTCTTTTCCTGCTGCAGATTTTTTTTTCTCAGAACCTCATCCAATATTTCATAATATACTTTAATTCTTTAAGAAGTGCATTTTTTTCATCCCCCCCTAAGGGAGGATTTCCCCTTAATTCCTCTGCCCCTCCAGATTTCTCCCTCATCACAAAATTTCCACTGTGCAGGAAATGAATATTCAATCATACATCCTACCCCTGCCATCACCCCTTCTCCCCAATCAACTTTAAATCATAAGAAGTTAAGTTTCCAGTTCACAGATTCAAAGGCTCATTTCCTCCCTTCCAACTCTCATCCTACTGTGTCCCCAAATGCTTCCATTTTATAATTCATGGAATCATTAAATTATACAGTTCGAAGTGGCCACTTAAACCATCTAGTCCAAGGACCTGCTGTGTGCAGGAATCTAAATCACACACTGAGATGCTCTTTGGGTCACCAGCAAACTTCCAAAAGGATTGAGTTGTGTTTATTGTGAATAAATGGAAGGTTAGTGGCAATGAGCAATTGTTTCCATTGGGGAATTGTTTTTATTTATTCAATTTCTATAGCTGCCCATTTGAATCAAGTGTCTCTGGGAGGAGAACAATTGTAAAGTAATTATTTTTGTTCAATTTTTATATTCCTCAGTATATTGATTGTTTTAAAACCAATATTTGCTGCTCATATGGAATGGATTTTTCTTTTTGTGGATATTTCCCTATTTTTTCCTCGTTGTGCATATAGTCACTTCACTGCAGTTACCATATACAAAACAAAGTATCTATGGGGCTTTTTTTAGTTGACTATCCATAAGTCCTAGTTAAAAAAAACTCTGGTTTCATCTGAAAGTTAAGTTTTAAAATTCTCTACTTCATTATTTATATAACCAGATATTTTTTACTTTAAATGATATATTTTAGACTTTCCTTTAAAAATGTAAGATATATCATTACTTTATATGTAACTAAGGATATATTGAAAAACTGTAAAACTGTAACTTTATAATATTTGAAATCTCATATTTACTTACCTATATACTATTATGGATTTTATTTTTTATTTTGTGGTTTAATAAAATACTTAATTTTAAAGAAAAAAGCAAATGAGGACTTTCAATTGAACAATATAAATTTAATAAATCATAACAACAACAACATGCAAGAGCTAATACCAGTAGAAGTATTTATTGACAATCTGAACTTCCTACCTATTGTGATTTTCTCAGATCATTTGTGGATGTTGTGATGTAGCCAAATGTTAACCATTTTACAAATCTGCCACAGCATAGATGAATGTAGCTATAATTTACACATTCTCCCATGAAACCCATTTCACATTCAGGGCAGCCAAAGCCAAAGGTTTTCTGCCACATATTGTATACTTTAAGTTTCAAAGCTCTGCAGCTATCCTATTAAAACTTTATTTTTGTAATTTCATGGAAGTAAATAGAAAGAGTTGCACTTACCATATGAACTTTTCTTCCAACAGTTGTATGATTAAAGTCTCAAGGAAGCAAGATCTCCTTATTCATGGCATGATAGACACATACTCTCATTTGAAATGTGAGTGAAGAAAATGCATTATATAATGGTCAATATGAATAACATCCTGGAAATGAAAGTCCAGTCTACATCAATATGTTTAAATATAAACTGGGTTAGTGTATAAATGATAAAGGCTAGTAGCAAAGTTATTTTTGTTGACTAGCTGTGGGACCATGGCAGATTGGAAAAATACATTTCTCAGGATTTAATACAAAGAAGAAACTATTAAATTACTTTCACTGAACTACAGAAATCTTATTGTGGTGTTCACTTTTTGTTGGAGAGCTGCAGGTTAGTGGCAGACATTTTAACAGTTCCTGGAGGGAACAAACAGGCCAAGTAATTACTCTAGTATAGACTCTATATTAAGATTACATGCATTTGATTTATGTTCTACCTTTGAAATATGACAAAACTCTCCCTCTCCCTCTCCTTCCCTCTCTCTCTTTTAAGATGGAGTGAATTGCTTCTTTTGGATTACTCATTTGATGCTCCACACTAGTATAACACTGAGAGAAAATAGTAAATGTTAAAGCCTGTTTTGTCTTGGGGATATTTCATATCTAAAACAGATGATTACAGTTTATTCAAGACAGAACCTACATCATAAGGAAAAGATCTTAAGCAAGATCCCAAAGTACATATTTTAGAAATTATCTGAAGATGGGTTCCAGCATGAGTCCGAAAGCTTGGAAGAGTAAAACTCTGGTCCCAATGACTGACTCAAATTCAATCTTGCATCATTAACCTGGGATACTTATATTTGCCTTAATTCGTAAAAGATCTTTTGCATATTCTTTGTTTGCTATATAACCAGAATAGGCTAGTAGTAGCCAGGAATCCAAGAGGTGAGGTATGGATGTGACCTGAAAAATAGCTTCATATCATTCTATCCTGAAAGTTTTAATAACATTTAATAATATTGTAAGGAAAATGCAAAATATTTATTGAAACAAAAGAAATGTAATTGTCAAAGAAATAGGTAGATCCAGAAACAGAAACATACACAAATAGTTACAAATTACTTCCTTTTTGTAGTAGCTGACCAAGAAAAAAATATTTTTTTCCATTAGAAAAAAAAATAGTTTTGTTTAATCAAGTACTAAGGTGGGCTACAAACCAAAAAAATATATATCTGCATTAATTCCAATTTAGCAAATCACAGCTTCTCTTGGGTCATAACCCAAATCTTGATTTGGAAATCTGAAGCTCAGTAGATCCCTTGAGCAACAATCTGAAATCAAAAAAATGGGGTGAGAATTTTAAAAGACAAATAGCAAAGTGGAGCTAAGCAGCTTTACATTTTAAATTACATCTCTTCTCTTTGTTTCTTTGCAGGAAAGGGGATTTGTACGAAAAGATTAGACACTGCAGAGATTTCCCTGAGCACAAATATGCAAATTTGCAAGAGGATAAGTGCTGGGGTTCTCATAAGCACTATGAGAAATAAAAATTGGTTTAAGATTATAGTACCTAGACCTGAAGACTGGGGGTAAGGCTGTATGATAAATGCAAGCAAACCATGGTAGAAGGGTTTAAATATGCAGCATTTTAAAATCAACAATTCAATGATAACATTTCCCAGGATCCTACATTTTATGATGGCTGTTTTAGGGTTTCTTCCTCTGGAAGAATTCACATATTGGGTATGATATGTTATTCTAGCATCCCTTTCTCTATCCACTGTGATTGGCTAGTTCTAACAGAAGAAAAATCAATGTCATTAGATTCTATTCTACACCTCACTTATTTTCCTTATCTTCGTTCTATCTTTTTTCTTAAGATGGAAAATTTAGGATGTGCATAGTTGGAATATTTTCTTGGAACTTTTCATCTATTCAAAACTCAAATTGTTTTATGTGTTTCACCATAGAGAGTAATGGGATCTTGAAACAAATCTCTCACTCTATGTTTTCATCCTAAATCATAAAAGAAGTAAGGCTAATGGTCATTCCAGTGCCTGAAATGCCAGTGTCAATGAATTTTGACTGAAAAAGCAGCCAAGGGAATATTTTTACTTTTAAAAAAAATGATCATGGTATAAACAATGTTTTTTTTTTCATTATGCAGATTCAAGCATCTTCTGAATTGTATTATCTTGATTCAACACAATGAGTATTATTCTATTATTAGATAGCCCTTGTTTAATGATCATTCAGAGGGGTACTTATGACAAGATCTATTGCAGCATGATTTGATTCAGGTTCTTGACAACTGGCTTGTAATTCTTAAATTGTAGCATCCTGTCTCCACACAACTGTATTTGCGACCTTCACTGCCAGCTTCTAGCAAGCAAAGTCAACAGGGAAGCCAGCAGGAGTTTGCAAGTGGCAATCATATGACTACAGAAGACTCTATAGTGTGGGACTACATGTGGGACATCCATGTGGGACTCGCTTAATGGCACAAATAGGTCTGCTGCAACTCCTGTTGTAAGTCAGGACAGTCACATGACATCATACCTTACTACCATGTTGCTTAGTGATGGAGTTGCCAATGTCAATTAGAATTGTTAAACTGGGGCTACCTGTATTTATAAGCCAGTGTATGACCATTTGGACTGGGGGAAAAACATTAATTCACCAAGCTGCTTAAAACATCAAAGAGTTGCATCCTCTTTGATGATCATCATGGCTACTTTCAGCACCTCCCCATGTAGGCTGACCATTGTAGGCAGCACAGTGGCCAGGATTGCTGCATGTTCTCTTTCACTTTTTAAATTCCAAAATCATTAATTTGTGTTTTTTTTAAAAATGCATAATACTTGCAGAAAAAATGGCAATGGCATGTAAGGAGTAACTTCTGTGAGATTATCTCTTAGGGAGAGGGGGAGACTTGTTCATTATTTAACATGCCAATTTTAAGTCCGCTTAAGAGAAAGAAAGTTCCAAGCAACACCGTAGTACTCATCTGTGGGTAACATTGGATAAGTAAGGTATTGCTTATTTTCAGAACCTATGGAACCCATATAAAGAAATGCTATGGTTTGCATTCTCCAGAAGTTTTTTTTTTACAAGTTTTATTAAATATTGATGTGATTTAATAGGGATTTAAAAATATGCAGATCTGAAATCAAAAGACCCCCCCTACTGTCATTTAGCCACACTGCTAAAATACATGCAAAGACATAAGAAAATAGTAAATGAAAACAATCAATCAAATCCCAAGCTAAACCAGCCGAGATTAAAACAACACATATAAGCCCAATTTAAAAATCACACTGCAGATCAAATGCAGAAAATCAATATTAAAATATCCAGAAAACTAGAAATGACGACAGGCTTGGGAAAACAGAAGAGAGATGACAGGAATCATTGGTCTTGGGGGCGGGGAGGATGAAGCTTAAGCTGAACATCTCCTTTCCATTTTTCTGCATCGTGCAGCATGCATTCAGAGCTAAGACTCTGAAATTTGTTAGGGCCTGGATCTAAAACAGAATATATATTTTTTCCTGAATATCTTGCAGGTTCCATATCGGCTTTTTGAATTGGGCTGGAAACAATGAAGATACCAACCTCATGTGATCCAAATACTCAGTTCTAATATCTCCTCTAAAACTGTCATCCAGCGGCAGTATATCAGAGTTATTGCCGGAACAGGCTACCCAGATATGATTTCTGAGACATGCTTTCTGTATCAGAGGCAGAGCAGAAGCGGAAATTTTCATGCATCAGAGATCCTAACGTAACTCTAAAGGGAGTCATCCCCCTTTGGAATCAGGGAGAGCAAACTGCAGATGGCATGCACACCCCAAGCACCGCATTTGAGCTGTTCATCACCACAATCACATCACCATATTTGGCAGCAAAAAAGACCAGTTGTCGGCTGTAGGTTCTCATACTTCCCCTGGTCAAATAATTACGAAGATGGGAGTGTTTTGCTTTTTCATTTTGCTTTGCAGCCTCATTCTGCAAAACAAAAATAAAAATCAGTTCCACCCCATCTAATAACACAATCATCTTTCCAATCCTCTGCCGATCTCTAGCAGGTAAAGAAACTATAGCCCTTGAGCCAAGAAAGGTTGCTCACTTATCTTTAGGGGGACACAGAAGAAGTTTTTAAATACAATTTGCACAGATTATATTGAGCTTCAGTTTAATGGCCATCACCAAGACTGTTAGTGAGACCAGATATAAATAAACACAACACAATAACAAGTAAATCATGCAATTGCTAACTTGCTTCTCTCAAAAATGTTTACTATTTGCATTTGCAAAATAGGATGACCAAAACTGTAGCATAGAAAACAATTATTAAGAAAATAATAGTCCATTTTGAATTATTAAGATTAAAAATAGGTGGGGAGGCTTTATCCGAATACTAACAAAAGAGGAAACAGTGGATTAACCCAGGGATCAAGAGGAAAAGTTTATGTGAGTGGTGAAAAGCCATCTAATTTTAATTCAGGTATGTACTGAACATTTTTGCTAATCAATGAACATGCAAAATAAGTATTGTATCTCCAGTGTAATTATAACACTGGGCAGCTGGTGCTTCCAGCTGAATCAGCACTGATGATGTGACCTAGTTTGGTAATGAAACATCTGCAAGAAAGTCCCCTAGCTCAGATAGAGCACCAAGGACCTCGTAGTTCAATTCTGAGCTACAAATATTCTCTTCTATCAGAATCAGCTATTCAGTTTTGGGTCTTTGGAGTTTAAATGGGGAAGGCATTTTCTTTTTTGCAAGATAGGACATCTTTAGCAATTGGGAATGTTTACTTTTAAACTACAAAGAGCTTCTCTTCCAAAATTCCTTCTCACTGTTGTATTTAAATATGTTGCAAAGAACCTGAGGAAACATTTCCCTTCCTGCCCTCTTCAATATCGGTAGAGAGAAAAGGAAAGCACTGAGTGGAGGGAGGACATGGGGTGACAGGGGCGGCACTGGAATTACAAGAACCAGGAGAAGATTTGACAGTGATTGTCAAATATTGCCAACCCCTTGCTAGAGATTCAAAATGACAGACACTATTCCTGTTGATTTTTGCTCCCACCTGAGGACACTGAAATTATTCAACATATCCAACTTTGGAGCACTTTGCAGTGAATTTGACGGTCAGAAGTACATGGGAGTTTTGCACTCTGGAAAACAAAATCATCTCCTGTTTTAAGGTGACTTTAGCAATTATTACAACAATTATAAAAATAGCTTTTATCTCTGCATTGAATGATCCTTAAAATCCTAAGAGAATTTTTTTTAACTATTTTGTTTTCCTGGGAGGTAATGCTTTTTCTGAAATGTTCCATTTTGCTATTCTGAAGTCCTATTGTTCAAACACTTGTCCCCCAAATAGTGGCTTTCACTATTTGTTCAGCTGACAAAACAAAAATCAAGTAAAAAGCAATTTTCTGGGGTTCAGTTGAGGTGTTTTGTCATTGATTGTCCTGTGTAATTAAATTTTGCTTCAGCACCATCTGGCATGCAGCTCTTCTCCATTTAAGGTGTGTCCCCTTTGGCAGGGAGCAGAACATTAGGGAATCTTCTATTACACTGACTGATATTTCTGCTTCTTCTAGCTACCATATTAATTGCAGGTTCCTTGATCACTTGGGGCATAGTAGCTTCAGAATTTGAAGCCATGTTTGTTTGGGAAAGAGAAATTGTAGTTCCTAGGGTAAGAATTAAATACTGAAAAAGCTTAATTTCAAATTGGCCAATTAGAAAGATAGTGATAAATTCTGAAATGCAAGGGGCAGTGATAGTTATATGTTTCCATGTGTATATTGGTATACATATGAAAGAATAGCAATATATGGACCTGTATATTAGATTCAGTCTGACTGCAGCCATTTACATAATCAATTAATATGTAATATTATATGTGATTGCATAAGTGCCATTTCAAAAACAAATAACAATAGCACTTAGACTTAGACTTAGACATACTGTCATATAGTACTTTACGGCAATGTCTGGGCAGTTTACAATGTCAGCATATTTTCCCCAAATATCTGGGTCCTCATTTTACTGACCTTGGGAGGATGGAAAGCTGAGTCAACCTTGACTGATGAGGAACGAACTCCTGGCAGTGAGCAGTGAGTTAGCCTGCATTACTGCATTTTAACCACTGCGCCACCACGACTCAAATTGAACTGGATAAGGATTAGTTCTTTTATGAAGAGAAGGCACTAAGATCCATTAGAAGCTCACTACTAGATGATGGAGATGGAGATGAAATTTGACAACTCTCCTCATTTGTAGACCTATATATTTGAGATGGTCCATAGTTATAACATCTTTTCTTCCAGTTTACCATAAGAACTACAGGGATCCCTAATACCACAGAGGAATGGTTATAGATAGCCTTATACTTCTTCAACATGAATAGAATGCAAAACTTTTTGATTCAGCAACTGTTGAAATAGTTTAGTTCTATATCATAGTGGCATTTCAAAAAGTAGATTCAGAAATCTTCCTGATTGGATTTATATGTAGGACAAATGGCAGAATTCAGGGTATTACGTAGGAGGACAATGCAGGATATAGTCCCTCAGCCCCACATCTGGAAGATACCTCATCCAAAGTAAGGTGTAGTGTTTGAATAATTGAAATTATTTTTGGGATTATATTTTAACTTACCTTAAAAGAAAGATATATGTCCTATATATGTAGCTATATAGATTTATATGTGGGTATACATCTACCTATATAGATGTAGGTAATGAAAATAATCAGTTAAATTATAGCCCCAGGTATAACCTTAATCTTTTGGCATTAGTAAACACACTTATTTAATAGTTTCCAATCATGGAAACTCATCATCCAACCTGCCTCAGAGAGTTTTAGGGGATAAAAAAGGAGGTAGAGACTGTATGTGTACTACATTGAGCTCTTAAATAAGGACCATATATAAATAGAATAACTCAAGTCACTATGTAAAAGCACCTGAAATATACTTCTCCCCACCCCCATCAGAATCTTTTAAAGGCCCAGCCAACAGCACTAAATGGAACCTGCCTTTTCTGTCAAAAAGCTACATTTGCATCCATTTCTATATGGAAGAAGCATCTGGGGAAAGAAAGTTTTAGAAACTCTGAGGATAATGACTAATAACACTTAAATCAATACCTTCAATGAATTTCTTTTTGAAGGATTGCATTTTACAGTAAAAAAATCTTTCTTTGGGAGTTTATATTAGATTATATAACTCCAAGAGGTCAAGACTCAGTGCTTTGTAGGATGGCAAATGCTGCTAGCAAAATGTATTGTACTGAAGTAGAAGGCAGTGAATACATTGGTATGCAGCTGCCATAGATAGATGAATAAGTAAATACTAAGAGAAAAAGTGGTTTCCTTTAAGTGTTTAAGGTGTTTCTGACAATAGTTTTGCAATATTCCCAACATTATCTTTATGATTTAATCATTATTCTAAGAAGCAACTCCTCCACTCGAATATCTCTTTGTCTTCAGCTGTATCAGTACAGACTTAGTTGTCTCAAAGAGCTCCCATTAGCAAATTCGCCTCCTAACAGCTGTGCAAGTTTTACATTTCACAAAAGCCATTTTCTCTCAGTACTTCTTGCCCAGTGCTAGGATACCTCCTGCCTCCTGTAATGGCTGGAGTGCAGCATTCTTCCGATGAATTGCTCTCTGTGCAAAACAGGAATGGTGTAAACTGAGTCAGATAATATGCCTGAAATAAAATGTTCCCAGACAAATCAAATGCAGGATTAGTAGGAGACAGCTTTTAAGTTAAAAGGAGGACAACAATATTTCATACACACCTAAGCAGCAGGAAGTTTTAAAAAGCAGCTTTTAATGCCTTAGTCTTAGGTGCTTTTAGTAATATTTATGAATATCTGTTAATATATATGCATCCTGAACATGTGTAAGTGGGTTGGCACTCAGATAGATGGCACTCATCTGAAAATTGGTTTACCTGAATTAGCATCTTTCAATCTTAAATAATCCTGCCGTCCCACTGACCATAGTCCTTCTGTGGCGCAAACAAATACGGTATGTAGTCCTGTAAGCTATTGGGTCTCTCATCAGTCCCAACCAGAATGGTAAATGATCAGGGAACACTTGCAGTTATAGTTCCAACAAAAGTGACACCTAAGATGGCATTGAAAGATGGCAGAAAAATAACTGTTATTAGGCCAGACCTTGAATTCATAAGATTTCAGCTCCACAAAAAGTAGAAATCCATCTCTACATTATATATTCATTATCAAAGAAAAGATCAAAAATATTTTTTTTAAAACAACAAAACAAAGCTATGATTAAAGAAAAATAATTGTGTAAACAAGGGAAACACCAAATCCAATCATAGACCAGTAACATAATTGAAGGGCGTCCCAAAGGTGATTTTTTTTCAAGAGGCAACTGGACTTTCTGGTTTTCTTTTGAAGATGTTTCACTTCTCATCCAAGAAGCTTCTTCAGCTTTGACAGACTAGTGAGGAATGGAAGGATTTATATTCCTTGCATTCCTCGCTTGGATGAGAAGCAAACATCTTGAAGAAAAAACAAAGTCTGGTTGCTTTTTGAAAAAGCACCTTTGGGACAACCATGAGCTGGATGACTGAGAATCTCCATAGACATAATTAAAGGGCATTTTACTTGCTATTTTTGCCTTCAAAATAATATGATAAAGTTGTTCAGTAATACCATATTTTTGGAGTATAAGACACTCCGAAGTATAAGATGCATCTAGCTTTTGGGGAGGAAAACAAGAAAAAAAATCAGCCTCTGCCTCCCAGCAATTTGCCTCCCATCAAACAGCAAACAGGACAGATGATATACACTGTTTGCTGTGTATTTCTGTGCATGTGTGCCTGACCCATAGAAATAGCAAAGAATTGGAGAA
>JANHFT010003382.1:46068-56987 GCA_032467955.1 Pseudoxenodon macrops
TCTATCTATCTCTCTATCTATCTATCTATCTATCGATCTATCTATCTATCTATCTACGGTATCTATCTATTTCTTTGCAAGATGATTTAAATTGCACAGTGACTTCATACACACAGGTCAGGGAAATATCTAAATCAAAATCCAACCATTGAGTCATCATCTGTGGGTTATCATACTTATCACAGCATAATGCTGATGACCTACTTCCTTCTTCCTAATGGGTAACTCTTGTCTCCTGGCTGGGAAATGGACTTGTAAAGATTTTAAACTTAGCAGTTTGCTTACTGGTGGCCACGTTGGAAATTACAGGCATTGTACAGAGAGCTTTCCTGTTGCTGACACTTCCCAGGTCCCTTGCATCTTTCCATATTTGTGGCATTTCCAGAATTTTCTTTACCGTGTGCATCTTTATATTATGCTCTTGACTTTCACGATTCAGGATTCAGTTGCTTCTTCATTTCCATTTTTCTTTTGAATTCAGTGAGACTGGAAGCTGAAATTCTGTTTCAGAGGTGGTTATTCCATTCAGACTAAGTCCAAAGAGGTTATAACTCTGGAGCTGTTAGAAGTCAGGGAGGGGAATATGCCCATTGTGAGTTTTGAATTCAAATTCAAATACTTTATTTGGCCAAGTGTGATTAGACTGTATCTCAGATCTCAGCAAATATGTAAAGTAACAGAATCATCATCATCATCCCAAGAAAAGTGGGAGCTAAGAAGGATAAATAATACTACAGCCATACATGGGTAAAATACACATAGACATTATACAGCACTGTGAGAAAAAAGTGTTTATCAGAGATATGTCATGAGGGAAAAAACTTTGTGTCTACCGTGTTTCCCCGAAAATAAGACAGGGTCTTATTTTCTTTTTACCGCCAAAATAAGCGCTTGGCCTTATTTTCAGGGAGGTCTTATTATTTTTAAGGTGCAGGAGGTGGCGAGCATGGTCACCTCATGGCTGCTGCTATGTTTAGGGGAGGGCTTATTTTCGGGGGATGGCTTATTTTAGCGCATGCACTCAAAAGCCTGATTGGGCTTATTATCTGGGGAGGTCTTATTTTCAGGGAAACAGGGTAGTTGTTTTGGGCACGCAATGCTTTATAGCGACATCCCAAGGAGAGGAATTGAAACAGTTTGTGTCCAAGATGTGAGGGGTCTGCAGATATCTCATCAACCCTCCTTCTGACCCACGGACTATACAGGTCTTCTATGGAAGGCTGGCTGGTTGCAATTGTTTTTTCTACCATCTTCCAGTCTTATCTGTTGGAGTCTGTACCTATCCAGTTCGGTTGCTGTACCAAACCACAGTATGAAATACAAATTACACACTCAGTAATTCCTCTGTAAAACTGTATTAACAGTTTCTAAGTAACTATCATCACTTGCAAAATCAATCTGTGCCTACTTTATGTGATACTGCTATAAAATCCTGCACCTTCTATGGCCCCCAGACCATAAATTGTACCCAGTAAGATAGTGTAGCTATGCCCTAGTACATCCATTCTTGTTGTGTCACTTTTTATGAGAAGGCTATTGATCCACTGGCATTCATTCATCCATTCTGAGGGAAAACCCATCGATCCAGTGACATGATTTATTTCTATGTTTGGCTTACTGGCCACTCCAATTGCTGATGACTCTGAGCGTATCGCACATTTGTAAATCAGCTTAGCAATGTAAAAATACAAAATAAAATCAAAACTGTATCAACGTATAAAAAAGTTGTTGCAGAATTAATTGTTCCATTTTACTGTTGCAAAATGCAATGAACACCTCTTGCCACTTGGTTATATAAAATTCCCCTGATGGGAAAGAGGAAAAAACAGAATCAGAGAACTGAATTCAGGGATCAACACATTGGTGATTTATTTTTTTTTGCCTGGAGATCTCCAGCACAGCACTTGAATTTCTGCTTTCAGATGAGTGGCAAGTCAGTGGAGAATAGAAATAAAAAATTCTCTCTGAGCAGCCAAAGGTTGAAGGGAAGGCAGAAGCAAATCTCTGATGCAGGCTCAAAGGTTTACGGGAAGCTTTTTGAAATGTTATGGAAGCAAGCCTGAGCTAGGGACTGCTAAAGGACAAAAACAAAAAAAGGAACGAAAAGAAATGGCTACAAGATGTCATGCTGAGATCACTTGTCATCCATCTCTTTATGCAAAGAAAAAATTGCACAAGCCTCTCTCGGAAAACTTGGAAGTCAGGAGCCTAGATGTACATGAAGAGGAGAAGTTTATCTACAGACCTTCTGCCCACTGACTGCCAAGTAGGGAAGACTGCCACCATTTATTTTTTTCTGATAAAGAAAAAATAAATAAATTTAAAAGTATGAAAACATATTTGAAATGTGTGTTTTGAACTGAAAGGAGCTGTTCCAATCATACTGGAAGTGTACACCATAAGGTGTTGTAGGCTCAAAGCAATCTTGTTTCAAATTCTACTCGAACTCTTCCACAAAAGTCTGAGAACATTTTCAGGGAGGTAGAAACAGCCGTTGTTGAACTTCAAGCTCAGAACATTTCAAAATTGAAAGGCTTCACCTAGTTCTAAGAGAAAAATCGATCTTAAAAGAATCCTCCCAGTTAAGAACTCCTATTTTTCATAAATATCATTCCAGAATCAGGAATAAATCTTGAGACTGTTTGAGTTAAGACTAGACCAATAAATGAATGGTGACCTTTGCACAAACTATCCAAACAACATTTAAAGAAGGTGTTTTGATCAAGCATTGTCAAAATGTTGAAGACGGTAATTGCATCTTGTCATTTCCTAAATTATTTCTCCTTGCTTCTGCTCACATTTTCTTTCCTTATCCCAGATTCATGAATGTACCTTGCAGTTTTTTTTTAAAATAAACCAAGGAAAAAAGAAAAGGGATAATAATGTTATTCTCATAAAGGCAAAGTTTTAACCCTTCCATAGTGGCATTTACTGTGGCTGCTAATTTGAAATCCTATTGTAAAAAAAGATTAATTTTCCCAATATAGTTTTATTTAAAAGCTGGTTACTTGGGACATTTGCTAATTAATGATATTTTGATGCTGACATTCTCAGTGCAGATTTGTTTTAACTTAATGATTTTTTTAAATTTTTAGAAATTTTGGATGGATGTATAATTGTTTGAGGGGACGCGGTGGCTCAGTGGCTAAGATGTTGAGCTTGTCGATCGAAAGGTCGGCAGTTCAGCGGTTCAAATCCCTAGTGCCGTGTAACAAGGTGAGCTCCCGTTACTTGTCCCAGCTTCTGCCAACCTAGCAGTTCGAAAGCACATTAAAAATGCAAGTAGAAAAATAGGGACCACTTTTGGTGGGAAGGTAACAGCGTTCCGTGCACCTTTGGCATTTAGTCATGCTGCCCACATGACCATAGAGACATCTTTGGACAGTGCTGGCTCTTCAGCTTTGAAACGGAGATAAGCACCACTCCCTAGAGTCAGGGACGACTAGCACATCTGTGACAGGTGAACCTTTACCTTTATCTATAATTAGTTGAGTGTTAGATGCTTCAAGTACATTCAAAAGCAGATATTGAGTAACACTATAAATTACTGAAATACTCATTAAGACAAAAAAGATCATACTTTTTTCATGTGCAGGTAAAAGAAAATGTTATCTCTCTATATTCAAATGTTGACAGTAGTTTTATGATGCTTTGGCAGTTAGGATTAGCAACACTTGGCATGAAAACTATGCAGCTAGGAAAGACACAAACCATATTTATTAGGAAAAAAGTGTTTATATATTTATATATAAGTGAAAATAAGTGAAACTTCATTGAACAGTGCAAGTATCTTTCTTTCCAATTTCTATATACAGATAATAAAATTCCCAAACTGGAACAACGTGAAATGTGAAACACATTATTTGAATATAACATATATACAAATTCTCATAGAGAAGTCATCTCAATATTCTATATACAATGTGGATGTTAAATATTACAGGAAACACATTATGCCTCCCTTAAATAATTAAAAGCAGGAAGGCTACTGCTAGTATTTTTTTTAAAGTCATGATTTGGTCTATATTAAGAAATTTACAGTTAGAAGCAAATCTATTTAATGTAGTTAAAGTTGAGAGGAACATCACTTCCCATGGCACAAATATCTCTCTTTTGTCTCAGTGTCATTTTCTAATAAGAAAATATGCAGTATTTTGAAACACCAGGGATTTACAGAATCCGTTTAAAGAAAGAAGTGGGATGAATATTCACACTATTAGGAACAGCCTTTAAAAAAAACCTTATTCAACTCTCTGAAGTTAGCATGCTTAAACATAATCAATGGACAAATAGACAAAGCCAGTTTTACTTAAAAAAGATTTCAGTTAATTTCCAATGATGATAATCTGGAGACGATTTGAAGCCTATGACTCCCAATTTGGAAGACCATATCTAAGAGAACACTTCTATTTCCATAAATGATTTTTTTTCTGATTTAAAGAGAGCTAGTACACAAGACAATCTGCCGTTTCTTTGCTACGGTAGTATATAAGGACATACACATCTGCAACAAAACTTATTTCAGGCTACATTGGCCAAGATGCTATGATTATACCGTTTCCCCTTTCTTTTGACACCCGAAATAAGCGCTTGACCTTATTTTCAGGGAGGTCTTATTATTTTTGAGGTGCAGGAGGTGGTGAGCGTGGTCACCTCATGGCTGCTGCTGTGTTTTGGGGAGGACTTATTTTTGGGGGCTGGCTTATTTTTAGCACATGCGCTCAAAAGCTTGATTGGGCTTATTATCCGGGGAGGTCTTATTTTCATGGAAACAGTGTACCTATGCAAGAATTCATACTTTCTGCTGTCCCTCAAAGTCTCTTTTACTTCGAAGAAACTTCTTTCAGAGGAGCCTCCATTTTTGATTGGAAACCTTATGCTAATGAACAATCTTCTGTTCTTCTGTGCATGTTAGTAGACTATTGACTTCACTTATGCCATTTAGAACAGCAGAGGGAAGGCTGATGGTGCTTACTGCTTTCCATGCATGGATGGCCTCCAGGATTTTTGATGGATTGCTAGGTCCCAAATCAAAGAGTGCATATGCAGCTGCTAACTGGACGCCCCAGGCCACATCTGGAAAAAGATGGAAATATAACAATCAATAGTATCCTTGACCAAAGGGAATTTTAAATCACTGCGGCAACATGCAACTATTAAAATAATATTGGTCCTGCTACCAGGAGTTCAAAATAGGCCTATCCTATGACTTGTGGGACATTCAAGCCTGATGTGGAATGAGGTGATTTCTTTCACATGAAGTTTCATTTGGGAAGCAGTGGATATAAAGGAGATTATGCTATACCTTCTGTAAAGCTTTGATGGCCAAGCTCTTCTCCCAAGCCCTGGGAGAAGAGACCATGTGATTCAGTGACAGGTTTTTGTTGTTTTTACTGTTTTAAAAGTATTTAGTTTTAGTTTTATTATGGTTTTTATGTTGTGTATACTTTCGGTTGGGAGCCAGTCAGAGTTGGTTGTAAGATGGATGGTTATATAAATGTTTTAAATAAATAAATAAATAAAATTGACACCAAGAAAGCCAGTAAGGATCCCAACTGGTTCAGAATACATAAAAGTAACTGTAAACTGTAACTTATATCTTGTACTTCTAGTAAGAAACTCCTTGCAAAAACTGAAGTTAAATAAACAATAAAGTAACACTCTCAAGTAGTCTTCTGGGAATAACCAGCTGTTTGCTGCTGTTGGTTTCACTGTCCTCATTTGCATTTTCACTTTATCCTCTATTTATTTATCCAGCTTTCCATTTTTCTCCTCTCTACAACATAGTTCCATTTCTTATTTTGATTAAATATTTTTTCCTCCATTTCCCCACCCCAAATGCCTCCCACTGTATTAACTTCTATTTTATTTTCTCTGCCGGCCTTTTTCTTGTCTTTTTCCCATTTTGAACAGTGCCCTCCCTCCACCAAATTCTATGTAGCTCTTTTTATAATGAACATTTTATATGTATTCATGTTACAGGAAACAGTGGCATAATTTTCTGAGCAACACTACTGAACAGGAAATAAATAAATAGACACAAGCCACCTGCCACCCTTGCTGCTTGCATCAGAGGGGAGCTGGGAATCTAGCCCCAAAGCAGGCTATGTGATTCTTGTGTCGCCCTACTGTTATATCCCAATCCAACTCATTTAACGATTCTCCTTACTTAAAGGAAAAATCACTTCCCAGGATGGCTGACAGACAATTGTCATACAATACATAGGATTATTACCTTTTTCCTTTGCATGCTGTAGAAAGACTCCAATAACAGAACTGATATTTTCCACAGCAGGAAAAAATCCTTCTCTCAGACCTATTTGTCCTAGGCGACCTACAAAGTGTCAAAAGAAAGAAGTAGCTGAGATTTATTTCTCAATTATCTGCCCAACCTGCCTCATAATTGTACTGCTGTAGGTTGCAGTTGGGGGCTCATGTAACTGAATGGCCCCACATGGTACCATAGATAAGATGCTGAAATGGTATTCTGTTAAAAGAGGTCCCATTTCCAAGTGTTTTTTTTTCCTTGATAGTTTACAGCTTGTAAAGTGTTGATGTGGCCATGAGTCTACCAAGGAAAATTGGAGGGAAACAGAGGTGTTAGTTTAATAGTTTGCCAGTTATGCAACATAACACAGAAGACCCGGTGGGGGGCCTATTTCTTCCTTTCTTTCTTCTCATGACTGACCTGCTTTGCCTTCCTCCTTGGATGTATTCCTGAGGACATACTTCATTTTTGGTGCTATGAAAGTCAGAGGAAAGAAAGGAGAGGAAAGAGAGAGAGAAAAAAAAAAGGAATTGGCAGAAAGGAGTTCTGGAAATGAGGGGCTTTTTGCACTTATTTTGCCTTTTTTTTTAAAGTGAAACTTTTGTTGGGAAGAAATGGAACTTGTATCATGTATCAAATCTGAGCATGAATGCTGAGTTCACTCATCCTGGATATCCCTCAGTTCAATGAGAAAAACTTCTACCATCTTTGCATTATGTGGGGAATAGAAGTGTCAGACTATAAATATACTTGCTGGGTGTGACATGGAGCAATACGGTGGAGAATGGTATGACAAAAAAAAAAGGGGGAGGGAGACTTTAACATATTTACTCTTTGGAATCTAAGGACCATCCTGTAATTATTAAAGATAGGGGGGGGAGAAAGACTATTTACTCCTTAATACTAAGAAACTGTATTAAGGTTATAGAAATCAGCATCACCTGCAGCTGATTACAATATTTCATCAGTTCGCCTAAGGAGGTGTAGATAAAAGGGGAAGGTGTCCAAGAGCCTGATATCTGCAGTGAAAACCTCACATGCTCACCAATCAGTCTCAGCACAGTGGCAATGATTATATTAGAAGACGAGGAAATGCTTCCATTGCCATTCCTGTTCTTTATCCAATTATCCATGATTGGCCACAGCTCTTTGCTATGAAAGAAAATGGAGAATTATAGGCACATTCTTTTCAAAGCTATCATGGCCTGCTGAAAGCTTTTGCTTGAGATAATTTCAACGAATGCTAACACGAAACAATAAGCCTTTCCCACCTTAGTTTTTCCTCACTGCCGTTAGGCATCTATTCTCTCCCGTACAGAGCCAAGAAAGCCTCTCTATTCCACTCCTTCGCCTTAACATGCAATCAGTTACATTGGCTGATGTTCACACTGTTTGGGGAAAATAACGGTAGATAGTCTTCCATTCTTAGAATTGGGAAAGAGGAATGGAAGGGTTTACTTGAGCTCTGGAGTGAATTACTGAGGTACACAATAAAAGGAAGATTCTTCCAAAGCCTTTGTACATCTTGACATCAATAAAAAGGCTGGCATCTTGGCTGCCACAGCTGGACTAGCTGTTTGGCTGCCACAGATGTAAAGATGGCCATGGAGATAAGTGAACGGGGAATTCTGGGAGCTGAAGATAACACATTTTAAAGCTGCTAAGTTTGAAAACACTGCTCTAGAGTGGTACTGTATATAGATATATGAAATTAAACATGGTACCTTATGATATTATCATGGGTCCAGCACCACTTTTGATATGAGCATAAGAGGTCAATAGCAAACACATATTGCCATGTATTCTCTTTCAGGTCTTCTCCATATTTTTCACTCAGCTGAAATTCCATTTGTGGACACAACTGTATTGCCCAAAGTAGACTGGAGATCATCATGCTAATATCTACTGGTGCACTCTAAGGGAAAAGAAGACAGCAAAAACATGAATTACATTAAATTTCTATGACAGAAAAATATATGGAAGTACTTTTGGGGAATTCTGATCCAGGAGTTAAAAAATGTGTGCGTTTCCTTTGGAAGATATGTAACAATCTCCCAACAAACAAACAATAACAGAAAAAAAACTGTAAAAGAAATAAATTTAATACTATATAGATAAATGCTTTGCATTTCTAACTTAGGGGGATAAGTCCATTCATGTTAATTTTTAGAAACCAGCATTTGAGCAACAAATCATCAAAGAAGTATGCAACATTGTCCTTTGTATCTTAAAAGATAAATCAAATGTGGTTCTGATCTTACATAATCACTAAGAAATCAATGTGGAGTCTGTCCTTTCATTACACACAAAGAAAACATCAAATATTTGTACCTCTTCCCAATTGAGGTAGGTTTTCAGGCATTTCAACACATCTCCTTTTGCACGCTGTCTAGCTACTAACTGGATTGCTTTGTTGATCACACTTTCAGAGGAGAACACTTCACTCCATATGTTTGCAATAAACAATATCAAGTGGTCAGACCTTGGGAAATCTGGAAGGGAGAAAGAAAACTTAAAGCGAAAGGAAAAAAAAACTGACTTCCCAATTGAGCAGGGGCAAGGCCCTTAATATCAGGAGACTGTGAGTTCTAGACCTCCCTTAGGCATAAAAGCTACCTCACAGGGTTGTTGCTGTGAAGAAAAAAAACTGGGGGAGAAGTACTAGGTACATTTGCCATCTTGGGTTACATATAAAAGGCGGGATAGAAATATTTAATAGTATAATAATGATACAAATAATGTCTGCCATAAAATGGGTAGTGCATACTTGCTCTCAAAGAGAAATGGTTCTGCTCACATTGTTGGCAGCCAGCCATTCCTACCTTCAATGATTAGTATAAAACTAAGAGTTTAAAAGAGAACTTTGGTTATCTGTAGCCATTAGTACAATGGTTGTGATATCTAAAGCATTCCAGATCAAACTGCTATTTTTTTTTGACAAACCCCATTTTATTAAAATAAGTGATAAAGTGAGTTAAGCTCTGCAACTATTTGAATCCTCTCCCCTATGATCATGAAACATTTTAATAAAGGCCAAAATTCCAGCTCCATCCTTTGCAGTCACCATCACCATCAAGAGTTGCTCACCCAGATTTAAATAATTAAAATAAATAAAAACGGGTGCCTCAGTTTGTACCACTGAATGGCCTGAAGAGTAGCTTCCCATAACAATCCAGCAGAAGAAAGGTAGGAAATTATTCCAACCTAATAGTTTGCAATTAGAGCAGGATCACAGACTGTAACTGCCTGAAAAATATAGTTCAGGGTTGAGAATGTTTTAAATGAATGCCAGTCAAATGTTCTAAAGCAGTAAACTGGATGTTTGTGAGGGATAAAGTTAAGAGTGTCATTCACAGGAGTTTTTTTTAGTCCTTTCTCTCTCTAATTGCAATGGTTATCTAATTGGTTATGCTTCTGAATCTTCTAGATACTTGGTAGTTTATAGCAACATATAAACTGCAAGTTATATTATACCTTCCTTAAGTAGAGTATAGCAGAAGAGACGTGCTTTTTCTAAGTCTCCCAGTTGATGGCATATTCCAACATAGATCCTGCAGAGGGACTGAATATAATTGTGGCCCAAGGATGTCTTCTGCTTTTTCAGCTTATTTAGAATAGTCTGTAAAGCTGGCTCAGCCAAGGACTATAAATACAAAACAATATTTTGTTTTTGAGTTTCAAAAAGTGTCAACATAATGAGAAAGCAATAGTAAAATGAACAGTTACAACAATGATCTTCAGAACTAGCAATTTACCAATAAAGGAACAAGGAAGAATAGCCTCAATGTTGAGAAATGGTACAGCTGCTGTAAAGAATTCTTGACAGATGCTACATAAATGTCCCTCTGTGCTCCAAGCATCTTTTTCCTTTGAATCCAAAGCATTGCCCTGTCCTTTTGTATCTCTCATTAAATACAGTACAAAATAATCTATTGCTTGGACTTTCCGCCTGTCTTTTTACTTAGATCCAGCGTCAGCTGAGTAAGAGCTATCACTCAGGGTGAAAGCTGAGTAAGGGTCTTATAATTATAAATTATATTTTTATAATTATAATTAATTATTTATAATTATAATTATAAATAAGACCCTTACTGTAAGTGCCTTAAATAAGCAGAATTTGTTGTCCTCTTCTTTTGATACTACAGTATCATGATTTTCAAATATACAGGTAGCAATTGGTGCTTCCTATTTCCATTTTCTCATGGCACTAAAGATGAAAAAGTATTTTAATTGAAAAGGTTCGAAGTTATATTCTGTATATTGTTGGAGGCAACTTTAAAATCATCCATTTGTGGAAAGACATCATCCATGAAAGTCAGGTGACACTGAATCCATAAAATATCTGACACTGTACTATAATTTTCACTATACTTCTCAAGAACTGCATCCTTTTCTTAAGTCAGTTTTAGGTCATCAATTATTTCCTTTCAGGAACTGGTTAATAACTCTCTGAAAATTGCTACTATCAATGTGATACCGTGTTTCCCCGAAAATAAGAGAGGGACTTATTTTCTTTTGAACCCCGAAATATGGCCTTGGCTTTATTATCGGGGGGGGGCTTATTATTTTGGGGGTGCAGGAGGCGGCGAGCGTGGGACTCGATGTCCCGTCGCCGCTGCCTCCCCTCCCTGTTCTTCGTGCTGGCCAAGCG
>JANHFT010003382.1:84789-100846 GCA_032467955.1 Pseudoxenodon macrops
GAACAATAATAAAGCAGTCTTTAAAAAAGAAGTCTAATAATTTGAACATTCTATAGGTATTTAGTTATTGACTTACCAGTACCTCCTTGCAGCCAGTATCAGCAGTCATTTCGGGAACGCGTGCCATAGGGTCGCCATCGCGGATCTAGGACTTGCATATGAACAGTCCACAATCTGTTGTACAGCCTCCATCTTTGCTGTTATAACTGAATACTTCCTCGTACCATTAACATAGTCAGTTTGCCTTCTGTGTTTATCCATATATATATATATAGGCATCTTTTTGATTGTTGAGAAACTGTGTTAGCAATATAGAAATCATGGAATTGACAGAAATGTGTAAGTTGTTCTCCTGCTTCGTTTCAGTTTCCTAGGCTATGCAGTACAACTACATTTTCCTTCTCAAGGTTATTTCTTTGACATTTCAGTTCCCAATCAGAAGCAATACATTATTCATAGTAAAAAAAAATTCAAAACAATGTACCCTCCTAGTTTTTCAGGACCACTCAGCATGCTTTGACAATGGTTTGCATTTGGAATGTATTGCGGATAGGACCCAGGAACACTGTTTGAGAGAGCGTCTGTTCCTTTCTATTTTGCCACATTCAGAAAGTGATGGGTCTAGTTTGATACCTAAGCTATGACTCTATGGTTTCCCACAGGCAGTGGCATCTATAAAACATCATAAAGGCAAAAAAACCAATGATGTAGCTTCTCAACCCTTGAAAGCACTAATGGGGCATTACTTTTCAGTTCATTAAACTATTTGCAAGTTCTGCATGTTTGTTTCAAGAGGGAAAAATTACTAGTAAATAGAAAACTGGATTCAGAAATTGAAACTCTAAACTTTTGGTTTTTTAAAAACGTTTTTGGTGGGAGACAAATGAAACCGATAGAGTAAGAAAACACAAAGAACATTTAATCAATGGGTTTTTATTTGTAGCAGTTTCAAGAAAAGTTTGACATTCCAGACAACATACTGCAGATGGCACCAAAGATTGCGCCAGAGCTCCTATTCAGTATTATAATAGCATTGTTGAAGTAGCAGCGTGCAAAAAATGTTGGGGCAACCTGATAACTGTAATAGAGGAAATTCCACTCCAATAATGATTCACCTATCAGTCCACTTCATCTCATAAATCTCTATTTAGAGAGAATTGTACATTATTATCTCTGTCAGTGTTATCATAATAACGTTCTCATATGCCCTTAAAGCAGGGAAATTTGAAGCATTCACTGATAGTAGTTAACTAGCATGGAGAAAAAATGATGCTGATAGTAAACCTGTTACATAAAGACCTTTTAAATGGAAAAGAAAAAGGGGGGAAAGCAAGCAAGCAGAGACTGAGTAACTACTGTATATCTGATGGTAGTCTGGCAAATATCTCCTTCCAAGTGTAGGCATTTATGTTATTGATAATAAATGGTAATGATTGACAGAATCATGCTAATTGAATGTCATAGAAATAAGTCCTGGAGACATATTATTGTTCTCTGAATCAAAGACCACATTAAAATGGATTTATAGTCCCAAATTTGGAAATAGCCAAAAGAGAAAAAAAGGTGGAAGTGTTGTTGAATTGACAAGATGACAGAGAACAACTTAATACAATGTTGTGGCCAGGATTACTTTATGGCAGAGTAATCATTTGCAGACCGTCTTGGGGGGTGGAATGGGAGGAGGGAGGATGGTTCTGTGTGAGCAGCAGGCATACGCACCCACTGCTTACCCAAATGGCGTTGCCTAAGTTGATTCACAGTTTTGCAGCTGCTTTATGTGCTACTGGATTTGGGTGTCTTCCTATATCATCACACAGTAGCCTAGTCCTAGCATATATTTTACTTATTAGAAAGACATCATTTCTTCAGTAGGAACTTGTAGTATCTTCTAGAATATGGCTGTCAAACTGGTTGCCCGCGGGCCGTGCACAGGCCATACCCGCCAACTCTGCGAAGGGAAAAAACATCGCAAAACATCACGTGACAGCGTGAGTTTGACACCTGTGTTCTAGAATCATCCAACCATATTTGTGCTAAAGTAATGGTAATGAGACTTTATACCATTGTAATGAGTGGGTGATGCACTATAGATACAGTAAGTTACTAGTATGTTACTAGTCCTAGCGGACAATCACTTAAACATGAGTCAGCAATGTGCGGCAGCAGCCAAAAAAGCTATCACAATCCTTGGTTGTATAAACAGAGGCATAGAATCAAAATCACATGAAGTATTAGTACCGCTTTATAAAGGCCTAGTAAGACCACACCTGGAATACTGCATCTAGTTTTGGTCACCATATTACAAAAAAGATGTTGATACTCTGGAAGAAGTGCAACTAAGATGATTAAAGGCCTGGAGACCAAAACATGAAGAATGGATGCAGGATTTGGGTTTGGCTAGTCTAGAAAAAAGAACTAGGGGTGGTGGTTTAGATTTGATAGCAATATTCCAGTATTTAAGAGACTGCCACAAAGAGGAGGGGGTCAATTTATTTTCCAAAGCACCAGAGGGCAGGACAAGAAACAATGGATGGAAACTAATGAAGGAGAGAAGCAACCTGGAGAAACTTCCTAACAGCAAGGACAATTAATCAGTGGAACAGCTTGCCTTCAGATGTTGTGGGTGCTTCATCACTGGAGATTTTTAAGAAGAGACTGGACAGTCACTAAT
Organism: Pseudoxenodon macrops; assembly: GCA_032467955.1. Lineage (NCBI taxonomy): Eukaryota > Metazoa > Chordata > Lepidosauria > Squamata > Pseudoxenodontidae > Pseudoxenodon > Pseudoxenodon macrops. Next base: position 87,461 of record JANHFT010003382.1, read on the forward strand.
CTGAAATGATATAGGATCTCTTCCTTGAGCAGAGGACTAGACTAGAAGACCTTCAAGGTCTCTTCCAGCTCTATTCTGATTCAAATAACCAAAGTATGAACAAGCAGAATAATAGCTAGTTTAGTTAAATACATGTAGCTGTCAAGAAAAAAAAGTTAGTTTTTTTTAGAAAAGTTTGACCAATGAGGAAAATATTTTTTTAAAACTCACAACCCTTGGCAAAATGAATGTAAATTTGTAATAAAAGCAATAAGGAATTTGGTGGTCAGTTTGTTCAAGACATATAGATAATCCAGTATCTATTTCTATTTATTAGGAGAAGGAAGGAAATTTGTCTTAAAGTATTTCCAGATACAGGACATTTTAGTGCTACTAGTAAAAAAGTATTATGAAGAGCTATTTTTCCCCTTTTCCAATGGAAATAGACAGGAACACGGTAAAATATGGGAAAGTTATAAGAGAAAATGATGTAATTTCGGCCGTCCTATTTGAATTCTTTCATTGGGGCACAATAATTGTACAACAAAGCCTCATTTTGGCTTTATTGGCTAAGGTCTGCTGAGTTCTTGAAAACTCAAATATGAGAGATCTCTCATCTATTCACATTTGTTGAGAAATCAACTAGCTATAATAACTAAATGGATCATCTATGTTCAGAAGTAGTGTATCTGTGAATGTGAGGGCGTATGATGGGAGAAAATACCTTTATTCTTGACTTTGAACTTTTTCAAGAGATCTGATTGCGCTAAGCAATGTACTGGAAGATGGTTCTTCAGCCTAGTCTAAGCAAACCCTTCATAGATTATGTTATAATGCATACTGGAACAATATCCCTTTTGTGAGATAATCTGTCTCATATTGTTATACAACAATAGTCCGCTTTGAATCTATCAGTTTGGTAATTCAGTAATCCCATGTGAATGATACATAAGAGCCTTCTCTGGCCTCCAAACTGTGACTCATAATCAGTGCAAATTGCTCTTATTCCTCCAGGACATTCCACAAACAAAATTACTTTAGCAGGAGATACTAAAACTATTTTAACAACTATGTCACTCTGTGTAAGTGACATGATACCTAATTGTAAGAAGTAAAATGTGGATAGGCTTAATATGACATTAAGGAAAAAAATCAGATGCAATTCCCTGAGTGTCCAATGTGCTTTTTTTTGTCCCTAGAGGCCACCATCTCTTGCCATCATCTTTATTTCTGAGGATTCCTCTGAGCTTTCCACATAGGAATTCCTATAGGTATTTTACAGGCCCAATTGCTCTTTACCATACCATAAAGGATACCATTTTCAGTGGCAGCTACTTACTATCAATGGTTACCAGTTGTGATGCTTAGGTTCTTCCTTATACTTGAATTAAAATTATATCCACCAGTCCTTGTGGAGAACTATATAAATAAAGTTTATTGCCCTCATTAGTGGTCTTTATCCTGTCACAGGTGCTTCCTTTGCAGGGGTGTCAAACTGGCAGCCTGTGGGACGGTTGCATCACATACAGGCCACACTCACCCCAGTTCCACAAATGGGAAAAACATCGCGAAACATCATGTGATGGCAAGTTTGACACCCGTGAGCTACAGGATAGTTCAAGGTCAGTTCCTAGGGGTTTATTTGCTTTCTCCCCAACACAATTAGCCAGCAAGAAAAGATCCACCACTCTCTTTGAGATAGGCTTAGATAAGATTTGCCTGTCAAAACTTGCTTTGGTTTTATGCAAATGTTTTGCATGGGTGCCTTCAAAGAGAGAGCAAGGTTTGAGCTGAGCCAAGTACAGGAGAAGAGTCCAGGTGGGAAGAACCAGATTTTCCTATTACCTGAAATAGAATAGTCATGAAAGATAGTGCAGAGGAACCAGGGGACAGAGGGCAGGTGCTCATTAGTCTAAATGAGTTTATGCTAGGCTGATTGCACCTTCCAGGGATCCCATGACTGTGACACTGACTAAACAGTTACTGAAATTGACAGCATCCACAGCAAAATGGCTATGGCTTGTTGTACTCCTAAAATGGAAAAGAGGACTTGAACTCTCCAATTGCAAAGGATGACTTTAGAGCCAGTTTGATCTAGTGGTTAAGGCATCAAGCTAGAAAGTGGAGAACCATGAGTTCTCGTCCCACCTTAGTCATGAAAGTCAGCTGGGTGACTTTGTCAATCACTGTCTCTCAGCCCAACTCACCTCACAGGATTGTTGTGAGGAAAATAGAAGGAGGAAGGTGTTTCGGATATGTTCACCACCTTGAGTTATTTGTGAAAATAATAAAGGATTGATATAAACACATACAATTAAATGACTTTATGTTACTTCAGGTATAGATTGGGGATGAAATAAAATGATTCTTTAGGTGTTTTTTTTTATGCAATACAATTTTTTTTTATTCAGGAGGGTGCCAGATTTGTAATATACCCCCCATTGCAAAAATCTTTAAATGTCCCAGAAAGTTACCTTAAAATCAATTGGGAAGATGCCACAAACCATAATGGAATTTGTTTGGTTTTGGCTTAATGCAGGAGTTTTACAATACTTTAACTCCCTAAAGTAGTAAATCGATATAACTGACCCCTCCAGGAACAGAACAAAGGATTTCTTTGAAATTAGTGTTGGGCAAGAAATCAATATACTTCTTTTCATCATTAATTGCTATATGTCAAGCAAACAATGAATAAATCTTAAAACTTTATAAAATAAGTTTTATTTCCATTTAATTGGAAATAGGCAAACCCAATCAAATGTATATACATCTTTTTAAAGAGCATGAACTTTCTTACTTTTGCCTACATTTTATAATTCTTTTTGTTCCCTATTTATTTTCGATTAATATTTGCTTTTTGCTTTTGCTATTTGCTTTTCAGAACAGCAATTCAATTCAATTCTTATTTGATTGATTCATTGATTCATTTTTTCATTATGTGCCATCAGGTCATTGTCAATTTTTAGTAATCACATAGATAGATTTTCTTCATTATGACCTATCTGTTCCTAACCTGGCCTTTCAGGTTTTCCAAAAGTATTAGCACAAATAAAACGTTAGCAATGAAATTTGCAATCATCTAAAATTCATAATGAGATCATGATAGGAATTTTCAAAGAGGTCTCAGAAATTTGATCAATGATTTTTGTTACTTTTACTAATGAGTATACCAGCTATGAATTTAATATAAGCTGAAATAACAGATAAGAATACTGAACTTCATAAACACATACACTTCTATAGTCTATGGATTTACAACTATGCACCAGATATGTGGATATTTCTGAGAGAAACTAAACCCTGTTATTGATGGTGAGTATCAATAGGTTTCCAATATCTGATAATAGCTGGTCATATGTGAGATGTCAGTTGTTCCCAACTACAGAAATGAAAGTTTTGACCATTATACTTGCATTAAAAATCCCATTCCATGAAATATTTACAAGTAGGCCTTGATGTTGAATGAGAATTAGTTAGGATAGATCTTCATAATTGCAGCCTTTGCAATGTCCCCATGGTCATAGATCACAATTTGGGCACTTGACAACCAACTCATAATTACAATATTAGTGATCACTATTTGCAATATTCAGTGCTGGCTTCTACCAAATAAAGACAATGTAGAAACTGGGAGGTTTCCAGTTTCCACATTGGTGCAAATGGTGTCCAACCCCCTGCCAAGGCAGGAAACCCTACACCATTTGGCAGAGGTTTAGGTAAATAAGAAAAAGGTCCACTGAAAACATTCTACTTATGACCTCTAATGAAAAAATAATTTATTATTCATCCAATGTTCATTGTCCTTCCATGCTTATTGATCTTGCACAATTGCAATGGCTTGGCAAAAGACAGAAGGGCAGCCCCATATTCTGTAGCTAACATAATTTAGCAGTTTAGTCACTACTCCAAGAGGCTAATTGATGGAAAACCTAGCAAACATATCTGGAGATGCATCAAAGAAAGGATCTAGATTCCCAACCATTGATGGAGTGGCAGCAGAATGCTATGAACCTGGTAGCTTAGAAGGATGCCTAGGCTTCAAGAAACTGAGCCATGATGCATCCAGCAGAAGCAGAAAGCAAGAAAGGCTATTTTTGTAGCACTCTAATGAGAATTCTGTGGGGCTAAATATTACTGCTTAATTGGCCTTCATTTCTTTTCATTTCATTTCATTTGCAGTCCCTTGTATGCTGAAGGTCAGTCATCTACTAAGTCTTCTAAAAAGAAAGAACGATATTATATCGACATTTATCAAGGGTTCTGGAAGAGAAGTAGAACAACTTTCTCTTCCAGGACAGAATAGGATCCTGCATGGAGGATATTGAATCAATGACTCATGTTCTGCTGAGCTGCCCATTGATCCATTCATGCTACCCTGAATTAATATTAGCCCTCCTTATAGATCCCTATAGCTGTTCTATTGAAAACAAGAGATTCGCCTGCCATAGAAAGGAAGGTATGAAGCACATGAAAGCATGGCTCCTATTCTGTTCTGAAACAGGTCTGGAAGCTGTACTCTCTTCTCCATTATACAGCTGCCCACACATTACCAAAGGGAATACATTAAGAAGCTGTTGACTCATAGTAGCTCACACAGCAACGTAGTACATGGAGTTAACCTATAGATGGAGGTTAATGCCATAGTACATGGAGTTAACCCATACAATGAGTCTACATTGATCTACTATTAATCTACATTAATTCATTTTTCTCTAGTTTTCCTGCACCAGATTTACAAAGAGTGAAATTTTATGCAACTTAATATTTATGTGTCATATGATTTTCCTTATGTTCAGGCTTTCTGACTTCCTTGTTACCCAGCTTTCTTCAACCTGGGGCCCTCCATATATGTTGATTATCTATTCTAGCAAAAGATGAAGAATGTCCTGGCTTGAAAATGATAGATTAAGTCCAAGACATCTGGATGGGGGAAAGTAGAGCCTGCATTACTCTATCTTTTTCACAGAGTCTATTCTAGTGCTTAAAAGATTTATGATATTTGAAAATGTATGATCATAGCAGTATTTATTAAAGATCTTGAAAATGTAATGGATTGGCTTTTAAGAAACCACAGTATTTTACTTCTGCGGAGAAGCGGAATGCCTACCACTGAATTTATGAGTCTGACTCTATGATAAAATGCCTCAATTGAAATAAATAAATTACAAGACATTTCATTTATTGCTAGAGAAAGAATAACATCAGAATGCTGGGTTTGAAAGTTTATTCTCTCTTCATGGCCAAAGCTCAAAAGTTAAGAAGTGATAGATGTAAGTCATATACTTAATTCTGCTGGATTTCTTTCCCTATAAAGCAGAATGTGTTGTAGTAAAAATAAAACTGTGCTGTCCAAAATAAATAGAAAACTGGCAATAGCTTGATTTTTGTATAAATGATTTTTACAGAAAAGCCAGTATCTCTTAAGCAGATATAAAGCATATCAATTTATGCAGAGAAATTATGTCTTTTGGACAATGTTATTTCAACCAGTTGTAGAATTTCTAGGTTGATGCACAGGTGTCCCTACAGAAACCGATATTGACTTTTTCTTCAGTCCTTCTAAGGCAGGGGTGTCCAACCTTAGCAACTTTAAGATTTGTAAACTTCAGCTCCCAGAATTTCCTAGCCAGCCATGATCAGAATTGAAACCAAAATTTCTGCTGCTAAGCAAGACAGTTATTAAGTGAATATTGCCCCATTTTATGACCTTTCATAAAACAAAGTTAAAGTTGTTAAGTTTGTACTCGTCTTGACGTAGGGGAAAGTCATTTCCTTATTTTCTGCAACCCTGAAGATATGTCTTGTTTAAAATTGTTGGAGGTAGAAAAATAATTGGGTTGAATTTGTTTTTCTAATAATGTATATTATGAATTTATGTTGATTTTTTAGTCAATCTAAAAACATAGATTTATAATTATCCTGAAGTCTTGATGATTCAGTAATCATCAGTTAAAGAGGTTTTTCATCCATTCAAGCTTAGTGCCCATTCTAATTCTTCTTAATTTTACATTGCAGAATTTATGGATCATATCTTAATGATCTAAATAAATATCACACAATATTAAGGATCCAGACAAGTATGTGGTTTCAAACAAAACTGCTAAATTAATACCTATTTTTCAAATTTTGAAGAGTAGTCTACCTTAAAGTCTTCCTTCCTTCCTTCCTTCCTTCCTTCCTTCCTTCCTTCCTTCCTTCCTTCCTTCCTTCCTTTCTCTCTCCTGCCAAAAAGTATGGGGCAATATTGAAAGTGAAAACAGCATGGGAGATGAATTGTAATATTTGAATTTCATTTTGAACCTGGCAGATCTTATAATACCTTCCTGTTATAAAGCTAAATCTACAAATGTGAAAGAATATAAATCAAATGATTTATTAATGATATTAAAATCTGATGATGTTTTTTTAGTCATAGTAACTGTGCTGGCACGAAATGTGAACTAATGAATCAAAGCACTGAAGCATTATTTATATTCAGTAGAGTTAATGATGCAGGGACATGGCAGGTTCATGTAAGCAGCAGCGGCCATAAGGATTGCAGAACTGGAAATAGGGTATGAATCTTGCAATTAGGAATCAGGCAGAGTGAATGTGGCACACTTCACAGCAATAACTGAAAAACTGGCAGCTCCATTCAATTAATCAAAATCTCAAAGAAACAACACACGGTACTTGTTTCATGTAATGAAATAAAAATGTATTAATACATTTGATGGGGTAATTTTTTTGGAAATATGCCTGAAATGTTCTTAGATTTGTTCTAAGATAGCTTTTAATGAACTGCAGGGATAAATGGATGTATGAAGTATAAAATTACCTGCATATGATAACTTTGATGTCTCTATTGTTCTAATGACTCATTATGTTTGAGATTATGGAAGTTAGAAGAAAGCAAATAAAAATAAGAACTGTGGAAGAGTAAACATTGACCCATGTAATTATTTTTAAATGAACACAAGATGAAATAATTACATTTATGGAGAGGAGGGAGACCCCTATGTCTGTTACTATTGTTCAAGAGAAGCCCCTTTGCTGATAATATACATTTGCAGAGATCCTAATTTTGTACAGATATTAAATTCCTAAATTCCATGTTCTTCTTGTTGCATGATCTCTAGTTCTTTAGACAGTTGTTCTCCAAAAACTAACTGACTGACTGACTGACTGACTGACTGTCTGTCTGTCTGTCTGTCTGTCTGTCTGTCTGTCTATCTATCTATCTAAAAGCTATTTGAGATTTTAAAAAGTATGCATTAGAGGAATAATCAGCATCCATTCTGTTGGCTTATAGTATACTTTAATTTATTCTTCCTTTTCAAGGAATCACATCAAAGGTCATGTTTACATCACGGGGAGTTATTCCTATAATTCATTACCTTGGGAGGATGATCTGTGTTGTCACACAATATCTTCTATAAAGGAGAATATTTGTAGTTTAGGGTTGAAATGAGGGATCCTTGGTGCTCTCTGAGTCTGCTTGTTTTCTTGCAAGCATTTCATTACCAAACTATATAACGTCATCCATGCTAGTGCTGTTACCTAGTTTGAGTAATAAAACATCTGCAAGAAAACAAGCAAGCTTGGAGAGCACCAAAGGCCATTCAGTATCTTCTATAATGAGAAATTAGGACCTTATCCTCACTTCCTACTTATCATAGCACCCATATACCTTTATAATCATCCTTGTGGTGGTGCCTTCCTTTCATCCCTAGCCTGTTGTGTAGGTTTAGCTGCTCCAATGTGAATATGATGTTTTCTTTCTTTTTGACATAACCTTCTTTCCAGACAGATAATCTTGATATGAGCAATAACACAGTCAGGCACAGGGATCTGCCCAATTATCACTAGGATAGGAACCAATAGGTATGGAGACACTAACTCAGAGTCAGTGAAAATTTAAAATAGACTGTGGTACCAGTACTCAATCATGACCTCAAATGAAGGTTTTAATAAGATTTGATCTCCCCCCTCCATACTCTACCCTCCCCCCTCTCTTTCACTCACACTCACACACACATACACAGAAGATCAAATATCCTCAAGATGGATTTTGGTCTTATCCAGTTTGGGTGTATGATTCTTGTTGTATACATATGTTCATGTATGTGAATATGTATGTATCTGTGCATGCACACACACACACACACACACACACCAAATATGCACTAAGTTGGTACACCACAACAAGTATCATACACCCAAACTGTGGATAAGGCCAAAATCCATCTTGAGGATATGGGGTAAATTTGGAGGCGATAGTAATATTTAAAGTTTCAGCAAAGCTCAAGCGTCTCATCCCTTTAATTATCCCAAAATTCCCATTTTCTGATTGCATTTGCCCCATGAGGCTCTGGGGGCTGCAAAAAAGGATTCAGGCAGGGAATAGCTCTTCCCAGCAGAGCTCTGTACAAATCAGTGTGTAGATTAGACCCACAATATCCTCAGAAGGACATTACAGTAGGCTGGGTTGTGCTGTTTTGCTCCAAGTCATAAAGGCTGATTCTTCCACAGCATGTTCCCTTCTTGTCCTCCTGTACTGATAATCTAGGCAGGTGTGTTTGTGTGTGTGTGTGTGTGTGTGTGTGTGTGTGTGTGTGTGTGTGTGTGTGTGAGAGAGAGAGAGAGAGAGAGAGAGAGAGAGAGAATGAATCTGTGCAAGACTGTTATTGAATTGAATTCTTAAGCTTATTAAACACTCCTAGGCTGCACTTTTTGCTACTCTGAACCAATGCTTGATACTTTGCTGAACTATTAAGGTACCTGTTTCTACTGTCATTTCTCTACTTTGTTCTTAGCAATGTTGGTTGAAGAAGGTCTGCATGGAAGGTCTGTCTCTAATTGTACAGGTTGCTAAAGGTTGCCTCTCTAACTGAGGTATAGTTCCTATGTGTGTCCTAACTACTGAAAAATATTTGTCTTTTTCTTTTGAATGAAAACAAGTTTTAGATTCTTGGTAATAGATGATTATCTCTGTGTTTGGAGAGAAGTGGAAAGATTTATTCAGTGCAGAGAACGGGATGAGTAAATCTATGCTTTCCACTTTCCCCTCCTGACCTTAGCCATCTTTTAGCTATTGCAGGATTCCAATGTTTCCAAGAGAATAACTAGGGACAGGACCTGAAATGACCACAAAATGATGAGAGCAGCAGAATTCCTCAACTACAGAAAGGTATTCCCTGCCAAGTCCTGAAACCTGGGGGTGGATGAGTCAGATGTTTACATAGGAATGGATTCAGAAATGCAAGCTAGCTGGATTTCAGCTAGCTGGCGTTAAGATGACTTTTTGTTCAACTTGAACATGGTAAATGCTCTCTAAGAATTTACTGCTCATGCAACTGACATTGCGTCTGAGATGTCCAGTAGGCAATGTCCCTTGTCTCCCAAAGGACACGAGGGGATGCAAATTCTGTTAAATTTGGTTTAAATGGTTTGCTCAAAAATCAACAGCAGGGAACCCGATGGTATAGAAATTATAAAAGCGAAAATAATTTCCTCCTAGCAATATACATTCTTGGCAGTTATTTGGCAGTCTTGTAATTTCTCTGTAGCTGCTGCCACTTTCCCTATAACAAATTTAAATCCATGATCACCACTGTGATGAGAACCTAATGTTCATGAAGGGCTGGCTAGTAACGGATGGATTAATTTGGTGGAGGACAAAGTCATCATGGATTAAGTATAGTACAACTGCTGAAGGAGTAATATAAATATTGAACCAATGCCTGCAAACCAGCAAGGCCTCTGAATTCAAATTACCCTCTCTAATAACCTTGCTCAGACAGTTACAGAGGTTAGCTCATGAGATATTTCAAAATAGTACTGGATCAATTTTTGATGGGAAAACAGGAAGTAACTAAGCACAGGTGCGGACTCTTGCAGGGTCTCTTTGCTTTACTAACTATATATTCTCATTGTAAGCATAAAATGTAACACATGCCATCAGAATTAAGATGATTGACATATCAATGTAATTACCGTACTACTCAGCATTGTTCCTCTATATTGTGTGAGGTGTCCATTGTCCAAGCAAGTTGGCTCAAACAGATTGTGTGGTCTCCACTCATCAGTTGAGTCATAGGGAATTTCTCCTTAACTACTTATTGGGCAGGGTTGGGCTTCAGAGTTTCTTGACATTTCACCGGCAACTGCGGCTGGCATCTTCAGAGGCCAAGTGATCTCCCTACCACAATCACCTCAGCAGGGATGGACTGGGTTCCGATCTTATAGCCAGCTATCAGAACCTGGAGCACATACATGGAAACAAAATAGTAGTGTACAGGCTAGTATGTATGTATCTGCATAGGTATGTGTGCATGCAGTATGTATGTATGTATATATGCATAGACACACATACACAAATACCTACAGAATATCTTATATTTTAAAGAGAAGATGGATTTTTTAAGAGAGGGAGGGAGGGAGGGAGAGAGATGCTACCAATTTGCCCAGAGGTTCAGTGTATGTTCTTAGATGGCAAAAAGGAGGTTGAGACCACATGTAGTCCATGAGCCACATGAGAGTAAAACAGGCAAGAATACTTTAGTTTAAAGTTAGAGAAGCAACACTAAGACAGCGTCTTAGTCCTTTTTCCAGATGCATGTAACCTTCTTCTAATATGCTACTGGATTCATAGTATGGAAAAAGTAAGAAATCTGGATTCCGTCTGCAATGTTTATGCCAATGTGACTTAACAGTAACTTCAGGGTACATGTGCATGCCTATGTGGTATAGTTTTGGAAAAATACTATCGCTGGAAAAGAATTAAGTGTTCTTTCCCACACTGCATTGTTTATTTAATTTAAAAAAATGAAACCCCCTTCTCATGGCAGGATAGCTTAGCAGGAATAAGGGATATTACATAATAGAGTTTCAGAAGTGTGAAATGTTGAGCAGTAGAAAACTTCCAGCTAATAATGCTAGGAGACAGTTGCTAGGCAGAACAGAATGGACTGAGACAGGGAATTAGAACAGAGGACAGAGGAAAGAAAGGGGAAAAACTGGGGGAGAGGAAAATATGGGACTCCTGACAGGCTCTCTATAATCTTCTGTTGAGATTATAAATTTGATTGTAAATTTGTCATGGTACAAAATGAGAAGGCTGGGAAGCCTCTTACATGGAAAACCATAAGAGCAAATAGCTGCATGCAAGGATCAGTTTCTACCACTTGGAAACACCGAAACTGTACAGCAGTAAAGATTAAGAACGATAAAGAGATGATATATTTATTAAGCAATGTGAAATGGGAACTTCGTTTTTAGCATCTTAAAAATATAAAGCTGTCTTTCCTGGAACACATATATTCACCTTTCCTGTTATAAAGCTGCTATATAAAAATATAAAATGGACTGGATCTCTTAGCCCCTATCGCAAATGCCCAGTTATTTGAATGTCCCCATCTGCTATGGATCTTTGCAATTTAAAAAAATGGATTTTTACAAAAACATTATTCCTACACTGCTTCTGTTCTAACCTTCCTATCAAACAAGAATTCTCTCTGAACCAATGATGAAAAAGTTGGCTGAATTTTGGTAGTAGGTTGTTCCCCACCCCCCCTAAGAAGCAACATAGGTAATCCTTAACTTCTAACAGTTTAATGACCATTCCAAATTACACTGAAAAAAGTGACTTATGACCCGTTTTCATACTTAACCTCCATTGTAGCAACCCCTTGGTTGTGTGATCAAAAATAGGAGGTTTGGCAAATGGTTCATATTTATGATGATTGCCGTGTCCCGGAGTCATATGATCATTTTTTTGCGACTTTCTGACAAATATGTCAATGGGAAAGTCAGTTTCACTGAACAACTATGTTACTAACTTAACAACTTGCCTGTGGCAAGAAAAGTCACAAAAGTCGTAAAATGGGACAAAACTCAGTTAACAAATGCCTCACTTAGCAACAGAAATTTTAGGCTCAGTTGCGGTGGTAAGTCGAGGACTATCTGTAAAGCAAGAAAGGAAATATGATTGCTATTTAACAATTCAGATATACCATCAGACGAAATAACTAGCTGCAAAGGTAACCTTGCTTGCATATGAAAATTACTGAATGTTTTATTATGTATTAGATTTTTATTAATTATACTGTATTTCTGATCAGTGTTTGAAATAAAGTTTTGATGGACAAGTAGATCTTTCCTGTACCTTCCATTATTTAATAGATTTTCTGACACATTTTGCAGTGTATGTGCTATGGAAAGCCAATTTGTTGTTATATTTAGCTGAATGTGGCTTTAATATTTATAATTCTACTTATGACTAGTACATGAATTATACATTCTCTATTTGTTAGGTTCATCAGTTTTGTCTGCACTTTCTGAATATCTTTGCAATAATGAGGGGTAGAATTTTCTCAGTTACAAAGGAGATTCGAGATGCTCAGCTACATTTTGTTGCTTTATTAGTTTAATCTTTTAATGTTAAAGGTAAAGGTTCCCCTCGCACATATGTGCTAGTTATTCCCGACTCTAGGAGGTGATGCTCATCTCTGTTTCAAAGCCGAAGAGCCAGCGCTGTCCAAAAACATCTCCGTCGTCATGTGGCTGGCATGACTAAATGCCAAACGCACATGGAACACTGTTACCTTCCCACCAAAGGTGGTCCCTATTTTTCTACTTGCATTTTTACATGCTTTCGAACTGCTAGGAAGCTGGGACAAGTAACGGGAGCTCACTCCGTTACGTGGTACTAGGGATTCGAACCGCCAAACTGCTGACCTTTCGGATCGACAAGCTCAGTGCCTTAGCCACTGAGCCACCGCGTCCCTTATTCCTTATCTGTGTCTAATTTATTTAAAGCATGATCCAAGGAGGTCTGTGGATGTACCTGAAGTCCTTGTGCACATTCACCAATGGTTGACTTTCCCTTTCACATTTAACCTTTTGTGTTTGTTGTAGACATTATTGGAAAGTCTTCTCAGTTTCTGGGGACACTTTCTGAAGCATGTAGGAGGCTATAGGGGAAAGGACTTCTCAAAAGCCCAAGTGTATACCTAAGGAATGGACACTGCTCTTTGAAAAATAATTTAGACCTGGGCATGTGAGGAAAATGTATTTTGCTAATTAAAGAAATGGAAGTTTGAGATAAACTGTGTATCAACAGTGCCAGCGATTCTGAATGAAGCTATCCCAGCAGCCAGCCATCATATAGACATTGAACTGCACGCTTCCCAACAGCTAGCCTACCGATACACGGCCTTGATTGAAATGATGCACCAGAGTCAAAATGGTGACATAGAACTTAGGCAGACAATGTTGAAAGAAGCCCTGTACAATGTCAGACAACATGAAGCTTTCCTCTGCATTGTTCTGGTAAGATTCTTTTTTTCTTTTTTTTTAAAACAATTTTTATTTTCCATAATATTAATTTTACATTTCATTTTCATATATAACATTTTACATATAATA
>JANHFT010003382.1:100946-113328 GCA_032467955.1 Pseudoxenodon macrops
ACCTTCCCACCAAAGGTGGTCCCTATTTTTCTACTTGCATTTTTACATGCTTTCGAACTGCTAGGTTGGCAGAAGCTTGAACAAGTAACGGGAGCTCACCCCGTTACGTGGCACTAGGGATTCAAACCACTGAACTGCCAACCTTTCAATCGACAAGCTCAGCGTCTTAGCCACTGAGTCACCGCATCCTTCTAACTTTAAGCATCTGCAAATCCTGCCTTTAAAATTAAAAAAAAACTCAACCCAACCCTCACTAGAAAACCTTCTATAATATGGATAAAGTAAAGAAACAAACTGCAGCATAAATGTATACATTCCTGTCTGTGTCCAAAACCCAAGCCACATATTTGATGTAATATGTAATAAGGCTCAGGAGATAGATGGGCTTTAATATAGATTTTCACATACCTTTTTTAAATGCTTAGCAAACTTTCTCATATATAAGTGTGTTGTTCCAGACCTTGGTAATCCCACAACATTGACCGTATATTTGAGAACTGGGCTGATTTATTTCTGGCTCAGTTGCAGTATATTTGAAACCAGAATAAAGCTAGAGTTAGTTTTCCTAAGACCGAGCAAGTCTGTTTCTCCGTTTGCTATAATTTCATGTCTTTTCAGTCCTGGACTTCAGGCCTTTCAAGTGGAAGGGTGGCCTGAGGTCTTTTCAGCTCCCCCTCAGAGGAACCACTAGGATTTTATTTACAGTTTAGCAAGACAAATTAACACAATTTGAAGTAATTATGTGGATGGGATGGGAAGCTACAATTAATTTTAGCTCCCTTTTGTGTGGGTTCATGGTAAGGGATATTTGTTAACATGTATCAGTTTGGATGGGGTGATGTTTCTTTGAATGCAGTGCACAGCATATAAAGCAAGATTACGGCAGATAGTCTTTAACAGAGGTGGGTTCCTACCGGTTCGGATTGGTTCTACCGAGTAGGTAGTAGGCCGCTGACGACATCACGGAGCCGGTTCTGTTGCTCCGTGGGCGGCAACATCTTTTTTGGGGATTTTTTTTTGAAACAATTTTTTCCCCCGGATTTTTTCTTCTTCTGCGCATGCGCAGAAACCGAGTTTCCGACACTGCGTATGCATCGCCATTCTGTTTTTGGCCTTTAAAAAAAAATATATTGGGGCTTTTTTTTACTGCGGATGCGTGCGCGCACGGGGTGCGGGAGGCAGTGAACCGCTGGCAAGGTAAATTACAACCCACCCCTGGTCTTTAAAACTGAAACTTTGAGGAATTGTGAGTAGAAACTGAATATTTCAGGAAGAAATATATTCATATGTACTTATTAAAAAAAAAATAGTCTACATGAATTAACATCTACATACATACACAGATGCCATTAAGTAAAGCATAAACCCTTCCCTATGACTTCAGTTTATTTTGCCCCATGATAATTACTGAGCAATATGTTTCAATTTGCTTCTACTTCTGTATTATTCTGCCATGGATTCTGGAAGTGGGACTGTGTTATGTAAATATCTGATGGGATTTGATGTTCACAAATAATAAATGAGGCAAGAAAATGAATATGATAATGCAACCATAGTATCAGAAATAAAATGGTAATATATATATATTTCCAAATGAATCTTTCAATATGATCAATGAAATAAAAAATGAGATAATACAGAAATGTTTTTATTAAATATCAGGTAATATAAATTTTCAAATTCCCATTTTTCATTGGCAGCACCAAAAAGAAAAAAAAGTTTTTAAAAAAATCTGAGAGCAGCATCAATAAATCTGGACAAAGAAAAGCACCAATAATTCTGGACAGAGAAAAGCACCAATAATTTTGGACAAAGAAAAGTTGATTTCCCTTATGCTATTCTAAGTAGTCCATATTTGTATTTTTTAAAAAGTGGCAATAGTATTCAGCTTTTGTTAATTTCTGTAATGGTTTTGGAAATTAAAGACACATTTTATTCAATTCCACCAGCCATTGGATTGTACAAATGGATTGCACATGTGCATTTGAATATTCCTTTACAGTCATGAGGACCAGAAACTTGCTTTGTTTAGTGAAAACTAAACTTCTCAGTGCTGTAAGTAGTGTTCTATGAGTTCACATTTTCTTTCAAATTGCAAGACACCTGTTTTCTAACATTGATGTTCTGTGTAGTTTTAAATTTGCAAATAATTTCTGGTTATGCTGAACAGCCATTATAACCAGAAAAGAAGAGGGGGGAGGGAAATGAATGGGTGTATTATGCTATTCTGGTGCTGAAATCTAACATGACAGTACCTTGTTTTTAAATACAAACAACATACTTTTGGTATAATCAGCTATTTCTGTAACACTGATAGCAGAACACTCTTTTTATACTTAAGAGTAAAGCATAAAATAAGGACATTTAAATATGATTGCTCATTTGACAGTGACGAATGTAAAAGATCTTATTATCCAACACACACTGAAAAAGTGAAAGGAATATTTAGGCTTTGCCTGTTTTTCTCTGCATCATGCATATTCAACAAAAGCTTCAGTTAATTTTTATTTATTAGCAGTAGTGCCCCAAGCACGTTTCAATTGCTGTTACAGTATTTACTCTTATTAGGATCTTTGTAAGCAGGAACCTGCAGACGAGTCATGCAATCTAGCTCTAGTATCTCCTTCACAAGGTTCCAACGAAGTGGCTGGTACAAGGCCAATAATATTAGGGACTTTTGTGAGAGCCCCACTAATATGCTCCTCTACAACAGTATACTTGGAATAGCACTTGCTAATTTCCACAGGACTCGGGTCAGAAAAAACTGCTGGTGGATGGTTCCCAAAGTATTTATTTAGCAGGACAAACTGAGGTATAAAGAAAACTCAACCCTCAGTCTCCACCAATAGCTCTGTTATTATTCATAGATGTTCTTCTCTCATCAGCTTCTCAAAAAAATTGGTTATATTTTCAAGGATCAGCTTCCTTCCTATAATATTCAGACTTGGAGGGAAATAAACCATGTTGAAAGCCCCTCCTTTTGATTTATGTTAAGAACAAGGTATCCATTCGGGTCACATTGGAATACTGAAAAGGATGTGGGATGTGACCTCCTCCATGCACGTAGTTCTTGGCTATGTGGGTTTTTTAAAAACCTGGAGTCGCATTGCTTGCCGAGAAGGATGCTTCAGAGCGTTCCAATCGCTCTTGAGATTCTCTGGTTTATTCAGCTCAGATGCCAGTTAAGAAGTGACGCTCATTTTGCATTCAGAGCTATACCTTATATTTTAGAGGCGATGCTCACAAATTAGAATTGATACAAGACCTGCAGCATTGCTTCCCATAGAAACTATGACTGCAAACGCCATGTTGGGGAACCAAGTGGCACCAGTTAAAATAATCCTGGCAGAAGATATCTAGGAATATGAACAGAAAAGACATAGTGAATGTAGTCAAATACATTGAATGAAGAGTTGGCTTTCCAAGTATATTGAATAAATGTAAATGCAGCATTTAAAATAAAAAAAAGACTTGATTTACTTGAAGCTTGGAAGATAGGACATTTTAATTCACTGACCAATGTTTTTATATAAATGGGTTATTAAAGTAAGAAAACAAGGTGTATATACTGTATACCTATATGTACTAATACAACATTACATAAGTATAATAAAAGAATTGTTGAAAAACACGAGACTGGACACTTAGACAACCATATAAGATCACTCAGCTTCAAGACCTGTGATGTAGTTGAAGGTGAGTCATATATAACTCATGACATACTATGTCGGTATGTGTGTGTGTGTCTGAATATATATGTACTGTATAAATATCTGTACATGTGTGCATGTATGCCCCAGTTCTCATGATATATGTCCATCTCTTGATGGAAAAGACTAATGTGTTCACACACATAAATTTCTCTGTCTTTCTCCCTGAATATGCTTGAGATGTTGTTTACTTTGTTCTGTGCAGAAGTTCATCCATTTGACAAATGATGTAATTTTAGACTGAAATATGTTCTTGAAGAATGGAGAATCTCAGGCTTTTTTTTTTTCCTATTGGGGAGCTCATCTCAAAATCGTCTTCATTTTTCTTTAAATAATAGAAATACGTTCTCTAATTCCCTTTGTTTAAAACTAAATAGTTCTGCAACTAATTACGTACGTAACCTACTCTTTCCATTTTCCCCCTATCTGAGATTCTTTTTGGTTTTTGATTTTGAAATTTGAAGATTATGATTGTACTTGAAGTCTCTAAATGCTCTTTGCCAAGCATTCCTGGTGAAATACTCACAATATCTTTAATATTGGTTCAGCAAGATCTCTAGAACCAAATTTTAAGCAGCCCTCCTCAATCTGACCCTTTTCATATGTATTGGGATTGCACATCTCATGATTCCCAAGTAGCATTCAAAAGATATCATATTGAGTATATAAATACAAAAATGGAGGTCTAGAAGAGAAAACTATTTGACTCTACCTTTTGCTTCTGGAAGAGGACAGAAGTTCATATTACAGGCTTGTGATGCAATGGGCTTCTGATACAAGAGACATCCGGTAGCTGATCTCCCATTTGCTAGGCACTGAACAGACCTGACTTGCATGCCACCTCCGCAGGTCACTGTGCACTGCAAAGTAAAACAAAGTTAATCAATATGGCTAACTACAACTGGACAGAAAGTCTTATGAAGGTCTTATGAAAGTAGAACATCCAGTACAGGATCATACATCTCTGCTGAGCTCACCAATGCATTTTCAACAAGAGGTTCTGGACAGTATTCAACTATTTATTCACAATAAAACCTTTTCATAAGAAGCTCAATCTTATGTATATTATCACATACAGTATATAGGCAGATAGGTCCTGTGTACACAATTACTGGCTGGAGTGCCAGCTGTCTTCAAAAGTACTTGCATGGTTCAATTTCAGATATTAATATTTACAAACGTATTAAGCTATCACTTAATAAAACAAATATTGAACAACTAATCACATGGGTTTAAAAGAATTAAATCCCTACAAATTAGCACACATCTAAAAGAATCCTTCTGAGGAAAAAGAAATATTCACTGACACAAATGCATCCATCTGTCTTAGAAAAAAAAGATTCTTGTTGTGTTAAAAGAAAAAAAGATGTTTTTCCCGGAATTTCTAACTTGCCAATCATTGACAACTGTGGCCTTGGTGTATTTGCATGAGAATATATGACTAAACCTAGAACCTCCTTAGGTTAAATTTATTTTTCTTGACATTTCTTAGTTAAAATAATGCTACTTTTTTCATATGCTTGCTTATCATGCCCTTCCAAGCAGATATATCATAAAACCTCAAAATGTATACTGCAGGGATCACCCCCAAAATTGAACCTTTTTTCTCCTGTGAGAAAATCTGAGTGGTTAGAATTGAGAGAAACATTTATCCAGTTTTCCTGTATCCCTTTTCCACCTAGACACAATAACCACAAGCACAGTGCTCTGCTGCACACAGGTGCTTCCTCTTCTTCTAGTACTACCAAGCCAGCTATTCCATATCCCTCTTCTGCTGTATCACAGTATTATTTTACAACACACACTCACAAACACAAAATCTGGGACACAATGGGAAAACGGGAAGGATACATCATGCCTAAGCATTTTGAGAAATTCTGTAAATGAAACAGGAGAATTGCACAATACATGTTTGGTCTAAAATTACCGTCTTTAAGGGAATAAATGTGATGAGGATAATGCATCGGCAGAAAGTGAAAGAGGGAAGTCAGAAGTGTTATTAAATTATATTAGTCAAGGCACAGATGTTGCCCTACCCTAAGAGATACAAGCTGCCTTAAGTGTTTCCACACCAGGACTTTCAGTACTGCTTCATTGCATTGTTTTTCTTTAATTAATGGAAATGAAATGAAAATTGAGAATCTGCACAGTGTTTAATATAATATTAAGTTAACCTGCATGCTCTTCTCCATGGCAGGATTCTTTTGTAATGCTTACTTGTATACATTTACTCCTGGGCAATAAAAGGGTAGCATTTGCAGCCTCGGACAGATTTAGAGTTTCATACTGATCCAGTCTAGAGGAACAGTGATTTCTGTGTGAACGGTGTCAAGGAGAATTCTTTAGATCAAAAAGCCTATTGTTTCACAGAGAAGGGGAATTATTTAATTTTAACTTTGCTCATTCTACAGCAACAACCTTCAAGAAAGCATGCAGTAAAAGCATGGAGTGCAACGATTCCTATGAGCCCTGAATAACAAGTTAAAAGTCAGCAGCTTTGAGCCAAACCTGTCACTGTATGAGGTGAAGCTGAATCTTATATCAGCCCAAAGTCAAGAGGTTGGGGGATGATTCAGTTCTTTAGAAAGCCATCTGTTGAGTTGATAAACAGCCAACTACTCCCCCCCCCCTGAAAAATAAGTCTTAAGATTGAGAAGTAAATGAAGGGAGAAAGATAGAATCAAATTACTGACAGTCCTTATTTTTTAATATTGGAAAATTCTTCAACAGGAGCTTCCTAATTAGAGTTCTTCAAATGAATAAATTGCTAAAAAAAATGCTAAATGTATCTCATCTCCTCACATCTCAATGAATGGCCATAACAAAATTGCTGGAAGATTTAGGAACTATGTCTAAATCTAAAGGTTCATCATAAAAAAACCAACCTCCTAGCAATTCTGCTCCATCCTTTCAGGGATCCTAAGCAAGATGACTTGAGGAAAAACAATGTTTCCCCTTCTATATCCAGTAACCTTACAATAGAAGAGTCCAGAGATTGTTGGCATAGTCCCTGTCACGGGCTGAGAAAAATATCTCCTCTCTGTAATCCATCAATATTGCCCACTTACAGTAAGCAGTAAATGGGAAGTAAATGGGACGATTCTTTTATTCGGAACTCTATCTTCCTTTGCATAATTTCTCCCCAATTAGTTCGCTCAAAAACGTTAGAAGGTTTAATAGTACTGGAGCAACTACAACTGCAAATAGCATATAATTCTGGTCAGAGTTAACAATGTTGCAAGCAAAAATAAAGTGAAATAATAAAACAAAATTACAGATAATCCTTAATTTATGATTGTTTGCTCAGTGATGATTCAAAATTACAGTGGCCACAGAAAAAGTGTTTTGTGGTTTGCACTTGCTTTTACAACCATTGTACCAACCCTGTGGTAATATGATTGTAATTTGAGTGCTTGGTGATTAGATTGCATTTACAAATAGTTGCAGAATCCTGTGATCATGCGACGGCAATTTGCAACCTTAAAAAAGAAAGCCATTAGGAAGCTGGATTTGCTTTATGTCCACATGAGTGCTTAACGACTGAGGTGATTTGCTTTGTGACTGCCATAAAAATAATCATAAAATCAAGTTTGGTTATGTGATGACCACACTTATGATTGTACCGAATTCTGGCTCCAATTGTGGTTGTAAGTCAAGAACTACTTGTACAGTATAGTATAACCAAAACAGAATTTAAAAGAATCTGGTTTTAATATTGCTGCACCAGTTGCCTTGATACTGGACACTCTTTATCCTCCAGAATTGCCTATTGCTCATATAATGGAGATCCTATACTTTTATCCCCCCTCCAAAAGAAAAGATTAGAATAATTTCTGATGGTCTCAACCTGCTTTAATTCACGTGTTAACCTTGATTCAATCCTAAATTAAATTGTTTTTCCTCCCCAAAGTGCAAATGAATCCCTAACTGAATCTTGGAATCAGAACTTACTCCTAAAAGCCAAGCTAAGAATAACAAAACAAATGTAACTATCTATGTATTGTTCTTAATTTTTCTTTTAAAGAATACTCAATATTCTCTAATACTTGGCAGATATCTTACAAATATGACTAGGTTCTTTATTGTAAACAAGAATGAAGCCCAATGAAACACTTGGTCTACTGAGGGAAAGCCAAGGTTGCAGTCTCCCTCTTATATCTGACAGTAGTTTAAATGTAATTTGAGCATCCCATAATACTTTGAACATTTGAATAGCCTTCCTATGAATGAAATGATTCTTTGCTTGATGCTTGGCAGCTTTGAAGCCCAATAGTTTAAATAGCTGCCAATTCTAGCTTGAAAAAAAATGATTTGGATCATTAGCTATAGAAACTATTCAAAGAAATAAATATGCACTAATCAATCCCATAAATGAGATCCATGCAAAATTAATAAATTAGTGGAACTGCCAAGAGGAAATGTTTCACTTAAAGGCACAGGATTCTCCAGAAGCCTTAACAGTGTTTTGCCTATACCAGATAGAAAAGGATTGCTGTTGCATCTTATTCTATTCCATTTTTAAAAAAAAAAAACTGGAAAAAATGGGGAATGAAAGTGATGACAGTTCTGGGGAAAGAGACATTTATTAGATTTTGATCTGCACTCCAACATTGAATATCTAACTGAATGGATTCGAATGAGCTCCCTCCAGTGGATTCGAGCCATCACCAGGCTATGCCTCCCTCTCAGTGCTAGCCTGCCCCTCAGACAGCCTGAAGCTAAATCAGAGGAATCCAAGAGGGAAGTTAAAAAACACAATGCAGTCTTCTATGCAAAGATTTGGATTCACAGACTGGTGACCAGCACAACCCCAACTGGTTCGTGTGGGAGGACTGCTCCTTCCATCAGCCCACAGGGCCATTTCTGTTTCGGCTTCTGGAAATACCAAATACCAAAATCCTAGCAACATTATCCTGCTGGAATACTTGTGGCTATTTCTACCGATAATGTTTTTGCTTCGTTTTTCTCCTCTACGCAAGGAATAAAATCTAGGGAGACAAAGATCATTCATCCTCTTTACTCTGCACGTTAGCAACCTGAATCCAGAGTAGAATTCAGAAACTGAATCCAGAATTCACTCTGAGCAAGTTTTAGGATTTTTCTTTAAAGCCTGCTTCTTCTCCACACATATTCCGTATAACTCAGTGGGAAAGATGATGCTAAATGTAACATAGTTAATGGTATCTTTACAACATGATTGTTATACTTTAGACTCCAATACTTTATGTTTTAAATGGCTGTGGCAAAAGAAAGCAAAGAGAGTACCACTAGTGATAGGTTCCTTGGTTGCAATCCCAAAACATCTGGAGCTCCACTTGAACACCATCCACTTAAGGAAGTTAGCACCTATCCCCATCCCAGAGGAATGAAATATTTTAGGAAATATTAAAAAGGCAGACTATTATATTTCCTTGGATGAGAAATTGAGAAACATGTTTTAGGCAGGAAACAGACTCACTCATTCTTAATATCCCCCACCTTTCTAAATGGCCCATTAAAGTCACAGGCAACTCACTCATTTCCCCCCACCCTTGTCAATGTCTATTCTACATAACTAAAGATCTACCCCCTTCAGGCAGACCCAGATAGCAAACAGAAACTCATGGAAAATTACATCAGCCAGCAAAGGCTCAACCAAGCATGTGAGACAGTCTACACAGTTAGCTAAGAGACCCACCCCATGGGAATCTGACCACCAATCAGTGCATTTCTTACATAGGTACAGAAAACTCAGAGGTGGAGCCCAACAGAAGGCATAAAACTCAGGCATTCCCAGCAATTCGCCCTTCAACGTCTTGAAACATGTGATGGCCTTTTTCCCTAGGACTTCAAACCATGTGGTCCTGCTGTCCACCATGAAACCATCTTTCCAAGCAGCCACCATGTTTCTAGTGTCTTTTCCCCCACTTGGAACTGAACCCAGATGGGTATTTCTTCCAACACAAGGTTGGAGTCATTAACTGAAAAAAAAAAAAAAAGAACACACTCCTGTGGATTTTGTTCTCCAGCCAGGAGTCACTGAGTCATGGATAAAATTTCAGGTAGACAAACTCAAGCTGCCTGATGCTCAAACAAAATTCAGATCTGAAGCAGGTTGGTAATAGGTTGCTGGGTTCTATTCTTGGAGGTCTTACCAAAGGCTGACTTGGGATCTTCAAGAACTGATCAAAGACTGAATCAGGACCTTCCAGGGATGATGAACAGTTTTTCTTTCCAATTGAACAGAATCTTCACCAGCCAGATTGCCCTAGGAACATAATCGACAAAGAAGGGAGGCTACAAACAGGAGTTCAGCCGCATTCCCAGATGAACTTCTGCACTTGAATTACAGATGAACTGAACTAAAGCGGCCCCAGCAAAAGGGTGAAGTGGGGCAAAGTCCTTGTTGCATCAGTGGGTCAGGAAGTGGGTGGCCCTTTCTGGAGGGCCAAGGGACGCCCTGCGGTTTCGGAGGCGGGCGCCGGAGGAAAGGCGCAGCTGTGCTGCAGAAGACGTTGCTTGCAGGCAAAAGCCTTGGGGCACAGGCCGCACTTGTAGGGCTTCTCTCCCGTGTGGGTTCGGAGGTGCTTCTGCAGGTGGTGCTTCTGCATGAAACTCTTCGGGCAGAGCGGGCACTGGTGGGGCCGCTCCCGCGTGTGGGTGCGCTGGTGTTTGGCCAAATGGTGACGCCGGACAAAGTGCTTCCCGCAGTCTGCGCAGTGGAAGGGGCGTTCTCCTGTGTGGGTCCGAAAGTGATTGGTCAACTTGCTTTTGTCTGTGAAGCTCTTCTCACATGCCGGGCATTGGTGAGGCCGGGCGCCTGTATGGCTCATCTGGTGACGTAGCAGGTGATCCGAGCGGCCAAAACGCCGGGGACAGTAGGGGCAGCCCAGGGAGTCCTTAGGGACAGGCTCGACAGGTGCTTCCCGATGGGTGTTCTGATGGAGCAGCAGTTGGACGTGGAGCCGAAAGCGTTGGTGACAAAGAGGACAAGCCCACAGCTCTTCTCCCGGCGGACGGGCTGATGGCTGCCCCGTCTCTTGAGGGGGCATCAGAGGGCTCCCGTTCACAAGCGGCGAGGACAGATTTCGCCCTGAAGAGGTGAGGTTTCTGTAACTTTGCGGGCGCCCTTGGTGGCCAATCTGCCGGTGGACAACTGCTTCTTCAGCCAGACTGCCCTCATTGGTGCTGAAGTCAGCTGTCTCTCCTGGAGAGTCCCTTGGCCACATACAGGAATCGAAGTCCTCTTCTTTCTTTATAATTCTTTCCACAAATGTCTCTCCCGCCATCATCCAGGTCTCATGGGCTGCAGAGTCGTCCTCTGGCTCCGTTTTGATTAAGATGTGATTTGTCGCAAGGGCTGCGGGAAATAAGGACAGCATAAACCCAACATTCATCACGGTTTAGTCCCACCACACACATAGGAATACACAGCACAACCCCAAACCAGTATTTCCCAATTTTGGCAAACCTCAAGATTGGTGGACTTCAACTCCCAGAATTCCCTAGGCCGCTGGGGTATTCTAGAAGTTTATGTCCATCCATTTTGAAGTTGCCAAGGTCGAAAAATACTGCCCCGAACCCTACTATCCTCTTTAAAAAATGCTTTATTTAACAATTAATGTAAATCAGCATTTCTCAACCTCAACAACTTTCAAATGTGTGGATTCCAGCTCCCAGAATTTCCTAGCATGCTAGTTGGGGAATTCTGGGAGTTGATATCCACACAACTCATGAGGTTCCTGAGAAACCATGCTGGGGATTATTGATAATCCTTTGCTAGAGATTTGATGTCGAGGGATTCAACAAAAAAACCAAAACTGGAGTAAAACTTGAAAAGACTTAAGAGAAGAATTGGGGTGAATGAAAAAAACAGACTGACATTTTAAAGGATTTTGGGTGAATGATTCCGGAGGTGGCTTTCACAAAATGTCTCTCTCTCAAATATAAGGCATGGACACTAAAAGGCTGAATGCAGATCACGCCCAGCAAATTCAAGTGAAAAAGGCTTCTTAATTTTACAAGGAACTTAGGTCCTCTGCTTGACTTTCATAGATGGTGGCGCATGAGAACAACTGAAGGAATATTCTCGAGACTAGGCTGGATCAATTGATGACGACAATAATAATTTATTAAGTTTACAGGCAACTCTGAGTGACTTCGGGCGGTTTACAAATTGTTACCAAAATTCTTCGAAAGTTTGAAAACAAGTAACAATACAAAAAGGAAAAGGAAAAAGATGGTGCAGGAATAAATCCAGATCGAACGAGGGAGAAGGAGGACTGGTGGTTTTCTTGCAGATATTTCATAACCCAACAAGGTAACATCATCAATGCCAGAAGACTTATATTAGAAGGCTAGCTGGGTCATGAAACGTCTGCAAGAAAACAAACTCAGAGAGGATTGAGGATCCCATAGTCATCACCCTCCTCCTTCTCCCTGCAAAAACCACCCTTCAAGCACTGATGTTGTTCCCTATATAGATCATGAAACATTTGCAAGAAAACTACCAAGCAACTTTGGCACTCTGAGCTTCTGTTGTTTCAGAGTTTGATTCAGAGACCGACATCGAAGAAGGACACCAGAGAGTTCAAGGAGCACCAATTTTGGTGGATATGACATGGGCATTTAAGATCCCGCTTTGGACTTTTGAAAACTATAGATATCTTTTAGAGCAAATAAAAAGGTTCATT
>JANHFT010003382.1:113428-139552 GCA_032467955.1 Pseudoxenodon macrops
GTGTAAAGTGTAAAAGCACAGCCACCCAGTCACCTGACCTCCAAGCCACGCCCACAAAATAAGCCACACCCACAGAATTGGTAAGGAAAATGTTTAGATTTCACCCCTGATATATACTGTTCTGTTTCATTGGCAAACACTAAATACATTTCACTTTCTGCCTATAAGGTGAGATCCCTGTTACCAAAAGGAGTATAACTCAAAGCTCTAGCACAAGAAGTTACTTTTTTCATCTTGATATAATTTGGAGAGGAGAAAAATTGGAATTAATATTCCAGATTATAGGTGGTTCATGTTCTGACACAGGTTATATGTATAATGAAGTAATACAATTGTGAACAATTTTATTGTCACCCATACTGAAACAAGTGAATCCAAAGGTATTGAATGCACACAATGCACCAATTGGTGGGAAAGTACAATTGACTGGTGTTAACATCTGACTTCATCTATTTAACTACCGTATTTTTCGGAGTAATAAGACGCACCTTTCCCCCCCTAACAGAGGGTGGAAATGTTGGTGTGACTTATACACCTAATACAGCAATTTTGGCCTCCTGAAACCCCGCCCCTGCATCCTATTTTTGCGAAAAATGGGCCCATTTTTTGCAAAAACAGGTGAAAAATGGGCTCGTTTTTGTGAAAAACAGAGTACGCAGAGGATTTGGGAGGTCTGCAGACTGCTTCTGAGGACTGGGAGAAGGCAAAACCTCCCCCATTTTTGTGAAAAACGGGTGAAATTGGACCGTTTTTCACAAAAATGGGTAGGAACTAACTCTCAAAGTATTTCTGATTCAACAGTTTTTAAAATTCAAAATATCAGTTTCTTCCTGGTGTGAGAGAATCATGCATGTTTATTTGTCATATGTAGCACCACTTAACCATAGATTTCTACAATGCATAAATGTATTCAAAGAAATAAGGGCAATGTATGTGTGTAATAGCTTATTTGTTTGCTTGTTGTGTGGTAGTAGGTTTCCCTCACCCACCTACCCCCGTCTCTGCCTTCCTAGTATCACTCCAACATTTTTATCCTTAAAATAAGGGTTTTTCTAGCTTAACTTTAGATACACAATTTTTCAGATTTTTGTTATTGTTCTTTTTGTTGTTTTTGATATTAGGTACCCTTTATAAACAATTGTCATATGAAAAGTTGGATTAAAAATAACATTGCATTTGTAGACTTTGTTTTTTTACTAATGCTACTAATAATAAGATGTTTGTGAGTTTTTACATATTTTGATTTAATCAGTGCAGTAAATTGGTCATTGAAGGTCAAAAAGGGATCAGAATGTTCTATCTCATGGCACCAAAAACAGCAACATAAATTACTTTTCAGTTACCTTCACTCAGTAAGAATGAGAACTTAATCTAACACATTTTAACACATTGTTTACTTTCCATGTTATGACTTCAGTTATCTTTAATTTTATACTTAAAATACAACTTCCTTTTTATGTCTTGCCCCATATGAAATTGACTCTGCTGTTTAGTGTATATCGATAGTGGCATAATTTAAGGCAAAACTTACTTGCAGAGATGGAGACTATTAAGTCATCATTACAATTAAATTGATGTGTTCTGACACATTGTTGACTTTTATGCAATGTTCATAGCAAAGACTAATGCAAATAGAGCGAAAGAAAGTGAGAGAGTAGTGCAGTGGATCCTACTGATATCTAGAGGGAGTGTGAAAGAACAAATATCACCAAAATTTAGTGCCTGTTTATTTCATGAATGGTCATTCTTTGTGTAATATAGTGTGAAAAAATAATTGTCCCCTTAATGAAGGCAGTCCAATTAAAGGGATTACTAGAGCCAGTTGTTTAAGTACTTTATTACATTGAACTACATTGCATACAACCAAAATAAAGCCAAAGTGGTAGACTAGTCAGCAACAAATGTACATAGTCTTTTCTTTGATTAAAAATTTATTTGGCCAGCTCAGCAAGTTCCAACATCTTCATAAATATATTCCTCCATTGTGGGTAATGTTGAAACTTTGCACTTTTGTGAATATAATAATCTTGCTTCAATTATCATGTATAAAAATAAAATTTCACGAACTTTTTCCAACTGTTTATCAATCTGTGTCCCCCCCTCCAAAAAAAGCCTGTGGTTTAAATTATATATTAATTTTTAAAATTGTCTGAATTATTGTAGGTATTTGAATCCAGAAGTTTCTGGATTTTTTACACATCCAGCAAACAGTAAAAAGAATCTCTTACTGTTCACATTTCCAACATAAATGAAAATAATTTCCAATTAGTTCTAAAGCAATGACCATTTGAAGCTTTTTATTAATAATTTCAATTTATGAATGTATTTTTGTTATAGGTATGACATAACTGCCTGGTACACCTCATAGTGCTGTGTAATTAAATTATTTCTGATTTGCTTAAGAATTTGCTTTCATTGCTTAAAAGTTTGGAGTGTATCAGATTAATAACCATAATCACACATTAGAAAGATGGAATATATGCTCAAGATTATATTTTTAAAATTATCAATATTTAACAATAAACAACATAATTCTACTTGATTGCTACTAATTTAGACCTCTAACTTCTTAATTTGACCCCCTCGCGTACTATTTGGCAATGTACCTAAATTAAAATAAGCCTATACAGACTTTCCGCAGCAAATCAAATTTGGATTCTGCTGTGGAAATTGTGATTGCACAAAAGGTCTGCAATAGCAACTCGTGCCATTATTACATCTAGACTTGATTTCTTCAGGGCACTCACTGGGGCTGCCTTTGAAGTCGATAAGGAAACTTCAACATCAATAGGGAGAACTGTTTTAGCAGAGTTATATCAGTGCTATGGGCACTGCATTGGCCGCTTATTAATTTCTGGATCCAGTTCAAAGTACTGATAATTACCTATAAAGTCCCATATGGTCTGGGTCTAACTTACCTTCAGGATTGTCTGCTTTGACCAGAATCGGTATGACTTAAGTAGTCAAATCCCATTCCTGTCCTGCTGGGAGTCAGAGGGATAGAAGTAAGGAAGCAGGCTGTTCCTCTGCCGTGACATAGTTTATCACTTGAGGTACAGATGTCTTATCTCTCCTCAGTTTTAAGAATGAGCAGAGGGGCTCTTTTGATGCATCTTTGGTGTATAATATTTTAATTTTTTGTTTTTACCTTTTAATATTGATGCTGTTACTGTGATAAATCTTTTTCTTGTTTCTTATAGAATGCATTTTGATTCTGCAGAATAAAAATAAAACAAATAACCCACAATTTAAAAGTATGTAATATAGAGTTACAATGCTAACCTCAATTAATTATTTATTTACATTTGATAAACTTCAAAATTAGCTGATGTTAAGCCATTAACCTTTAATTAAATCTGATGTATTTTTACCCAAGTTCTTTTTCATCTAAGCTGTATCTCTGGTTAGTTTACAGGACTTCCCTATAATCTTGCTTTATATATCGAAATATTCTCCTCAATACTGTAATTGCAATATTGTAATCTGGTTTTAGAGTAAAGTGGCCTTGCTTAAGAGGTACGTGGAAGTATTGAAGCATGGTTGTTGTGATATTTTGGAAATATGATATATTCTTTTGAACTTCACATTATTGTAACATAACTTGTAACTTGTAACCAATGCTCAGAAGCGTTTTATAGAGCCTCTGGGAGCCATTTTCAAACAATGGAGATCAATGGAGAACCATAACATTTGGAATCGTACGGTAGCGGCTGAAGTAATCTTTTCAGTTTAGATTTGGTAAATGCACAAAAGCCTTAAAAGATTGTTCTTTGGTGACCATCAAACATGTCTTGGAATATTTTATTCCTAAATATGTATATTGGATATGATTAAATAATGGCTAAATCTTGTTTTCATGATTCCTGCCATATTTTCCCCCAGCGCTATTCAGAAGAAAAATAGCATACAACTATTGAAAAATACATAACAAATGACACAATTTAAAGTTTAAATAGTTTGGTATGAATACTGTTTTATATTTTGACAGCATTTTATTTTTTGTTCTTTGGCCCCAGTGACAATGTTGTGACACTTGCTCCATGTTAAATGGCACTGTCTCGTGTTGCTTGTTTTAATTTCTGTTGCTAGGACTAGACTGAAAGGAAATTAATGCATTTTTCCTTTTGTTTTAAAAGAGGGAACACTTGAAATGGAACTCATAAATCCTTCAAGCAAAGAGTATGCTTGCAGGCAGTGCCTTCATTTCTTCAATTTCCTATATAAAAGTATCATTTAATAAAAAGGAGGCATTCACAAACGCTGTTGCACAAATTCTATAGATTTCCTTTATAGTTCCCAAGTATCTTCCCTTGGTCTGTCTTTGCTTTTACATTTAAGGTACAGTTATTATTATTTTTTAAAGATAATTTCTCCTTCAAATAGAACTCATCTCATGGTTTCTTGGCAACGATAAGGTTGTCCTTGACTTTTCTAGGATGCTTCCAAGTACTGACTAGATCCATTTCTGCTTTGCTTTTTGAGACCTAGCAGGATCAAGCAGATGTTTTATCTTATTATGGACAATTTGTTAATAGAGAACAATATTTATTTATTAGATTATTTCTGCCTTTCAACAACTACCTTTCAGGACATTAAAAAAATAAATTAGAATACAATATAATTAAAAATACAGTGACAACTGTGTGAAGATATTATAATATTAATTATAGTAAAACATACCGTTTACGGTTATACCAGATTGAATTGAGAACACCATGCTGAGATTGTTGTCTGATTCTTCTTTATTATCAGTTACTTACAGATACAATTTCCCCATTGATAATGCATCGTAATGATTCCCCAGTTCTAAAGAGTATCCTAACAATGGTTTATTATTCAAGGGTATATTTCTAAATCTGGTATATAGAGCCGAGGTGACACAGTGGTTAGAGTGCAGCACTGCAGGCTACTTCAGCTGATTGCTAGCTGCAGTTCAGCAGTTCAAATCTCACTGGCTCAAGGTTGACTCAGCCTTCCATCCTTCCAAGGTGTGTAAAATGAGGACCCAGATTGTTGGGGGCAATATACTGACTCTGTAATCCGCTTAGAGAGGGCTGTAAAAGCACTATGAAGTGGTATACAAGTCTAAGTGCTATTGCTATTGCTATATCATCCTGACCAGGGATGGCAGAATTGTAATCCAATTCAGTTGGAGGATAATAGTTAAAGAAAATATCTCCTGCTCCCCAATTGATGAATCAGACCTCTTCTGGCATTAGTCATATTTACAGTCTTAACATATATTAAGTCTCCATTATTACTGATCATTGCCAGATGCTCAGACTGGGTTTGGCATTTTTGTCAACCTACTGAGTCCTTACTAAGGACCTGGGATAAGCAGATCTGGATGTGTTACGGATATTGTTGCAGGATAGAAGCTGTTCCAAGTAAAGCTGCAATTAACTGATCGTGAATTTGTCAATGTCAATAGTGTTCAAGTAGTGGTCCAGTTGTTTTGGGATTGCACCCAAGGCACCTATTACTATTGGTACAACCCTTGCTTGCCTTTGCCACAGTCATTCTATTTCTATTTGTAGGTCTTTGTATTGTGTTATCTTCTCCAATTCTTTCTCTTCTGTTCTGCTGTCTCCAGGCATTGCCACATCCACTATGCAATTTTTTTTTGTCTTTCTTACTGACAATTGTTAAGTGTGCAGTGTTATGTGCCAGATGCATTATTGTCATCTTTATTGTTGTTATTTATATACTCTGATTCTGAATTTGGAAATTATACATCATTGCCAATGGTTTTTTTTTAGGAAACTTCTACTTCATGAATTGTGGATGTTGCGAACTTTTGCCTACTTCTGCCCATGCTCCATTTCATTTGAACTATATGATTATGAAGGAACTATAGGCTTTTGAAGAATATATTTGTATTACAGGTATGAATCTATGACATTGGAACCACTGAAAAAGAATGATAAATGATAAAGCATGAAACTTAAAATAGTTCAGAGTTACCTATGTCCTTTACCTGAGACCAAGAGGAGGAAAACCAGCTGCCTTGATTTATTGATAAATATATAGAGTGCTTGTAACAAGGATGTAGGATGCAAACTTTTTCCATCTCTATGTTTGGTTTCTGAAGATAGGAACATTTTTTAGTGGCAAGTTCTCGATATTTTCCAGTAAGATATTTTTCAGCACAGTTCAGTGTTCTCCTCTGTATTCCCTTTCCACATGTCACAGAGCACTGAAAAGAGAATTTAATATCAACAATTAGTGCAAAGCAAGGTAGTCCCTTGTTTCATTCCATGTGAGGCATTTTACCTTTTCAAGTCAATATAAACTTGATTTTCTTTTGACTTTGGTCAGACATATGGGCAACCTCAGAGTGATTCCAAACTCAATAGGTTACATTTCAATTCACTTAACAGGGAATTACTTGTTCCAAACAACACATCCTCTTCTAATATATTCCATTCCAGCTGTTCAGCCATTTTTCTTTTTCAATTCTACAACCATTATATATGGGTCATAATAACTAGCACTTTTTCTTTCTCATGTGAGTCTCAGTAGAGTTCCAAACAGAGAAGGGTAATAGGTGTACAACAAAGATTACAGAGCAAGATTCTTAAAACTTTGGATTGTATCGTTTCCAGAGTTCAACT
Source organism: Pseudoxenodon macrops (assembly GCA_032467955.1). Taxonomy (NCBI): domain Eukaryota; kingdom Metazoa; phylum Chordata; class Lepidosauria; order Squamata; family Pseudoxenodontidae; genus Pseudoxenodon; species Pseudoxenodon macrops. Next base: position 120,043 of record JANHFT010003382.1, read on the forward strand.
CTTTTTAGAGACACAGGTGTGCTCCATTTAATAGGAGGCTCAGCACTTTGTTCTAAACAGTTTGACAGCAGCTGGAAGCAAACTGCTACTATTACATCTGGTGAAATGTATTGTTCTATTTGAAGACTTCTGGGTATGTATTGAATTGGCATATGCTTAATATCTTCATGCAGTGGGCAAAGTACATTTCTAAATACAGCTAGTCCTCAGTTTAAGAACAAGATCCATTGCCAAGGTCAAATGTTCAAATGTGCATATAAGTGTGAACAGTATTATACCACAAGATTATGTAAGTATTGTGTAATCAGCTTGAACCATTGTGTATTTAACAAATTTTGCTACAATAGGCTCTGTTCTTAACTGGGTCATTCTGAACCAGGGCATTCTTAACCTGGGGACATGCTATGTTTAAATATTTTAGACCAGCTGTCCCCAAGCTTTATGGCTTGGGGGCCCGATGGAGGGGGAATGGGAATCGACCCACCGCTCATATAACTTGAGCTGCACACGTATGTGTCAGTCAGAGCTGGGTTCTAAATCTTCTTACTGCCAGTTCCCTTAGGGTTGTGCGCGCATATGTGCAGTGCTTTAAAAAAATCCAACATGGCGGCGCCTATGGAGCTGCCGAAAGAACCAGCTCGGGGTCGTGGCAGTTCCAGGTCACTAACGGTTCTACTAAAACTGGGCCGGTAAGTTACTAACGGTTCAGTAGAACCGGACTGAACCGTTAGGAACCCACCTCTGGTGCCAGCCCACAATTGCATTTACATGCATTTACAAAATGTTGCAATAACAAGCAAGCTTCACTGAAAGTTAGTGAAAAGATTAAAGCAACGTTGACACATAGTGAGATGGAAATAGAAATGCTGCTTAACATTAATGGGTAAAACTCTCCCTTGGACAGGGTTTTCAGGATGTAAAGATTAAACAAATATGAGACAAAAAACACATTCCTGTTCTAATAGAAGAGAATATGCATACTTCAGGATTGAACTGTTACCTATTTTGGTAATGAAATTTCTGCAAGAAACAACCAAGTTCAAGAGTACCAAGGACTCCATAGTTATCTTCTCATGAATGGAAGAGATTGTATATTCATATTTTGTTTTTAAAAAATATGTTTTTCTCACCTCTGTCCATGCGGACACAAACCACTGAAGTTTCTTATTTTTATAGCATCGTTTCAGGAGGCAGGTTTCTTGCATCTTTGGTTTCAGTTCTGCAGCACAAGCAACATCGGGTAGAATTTGATCCCAGCGAGAGGAAGAGAAGCTTTTGCACAGAACGACTCTTTTCCTCCAGCCTTTCCCACAAGTTCGAGAGCACTGGGAGTGTAGAATGGACAACGAACATGATAGCAAAATGTTTCTCAAAAATAAGAGAAAAGAATTTGAAGTAAATAAAATATGTAGCAATTTAGGGTGTCTTATATATTTTGCTCTTTCCAACAGGATACTCTTACATAGAATTGAAGAAGAATAAATGTAAATGATACTAGTTCTTATTTCTTAGTCTGATTTCTTTTAAACTGAAAAATGCTTGCTTTAAAAAAATTAAAAACATACTAGAATTAAATCCACCCTACTGATCAGAGTGTAGGTGCATTTTTATGTAAAGTGTATTATATTTTAATTGCTGTTAAAAGTTGCAGGTGACTTAGATGTGTGTAATATCTGATGACAAAGTTTCCAATAATGAATTCTGATATAACATTCCCTGAACTGTCTCTCTCATACCGGTGGGGGGGAAAGACCCCTCTTTACCTACTTCCAGTAGATTGATATTCAACTCTAGCAAAGTGTGACTGGTTATCAATTACGATAAAAATGAGTTTCAGAAGGTCTGTTACAAATTTTATCCAAGAAATCAAAGTTACCCTGAAATACATGTAGTTATTTAGTCATCTGTTGGATGTAATTCTGAAGTATACAAGTGTGAATTTAATGTACCTCAGACCATGGCCCGGTGCTCCACGTAGGTGGACATCTTTGAGTGTTACATAGCTCCCTGGTGACTGGGGCAGGGATTTGACAAAGGGAGTCTGATACCCTTTCTGGTTCATATTGAATTCTCTGCATGCAGTGAACATCCCGAAACCTCTCTCCTCCTCCACAAGTCAAGCTGCACCCACTCCAGTTCCCAACAGACCAGCTAGAAGAGGGTTAAAAGAAAAAAACACAGAGAGAGTTTGCACTTGCAGATCTGACTGGCTTGTTTAACCCAGTATAAGGAGAATTTGACTTATTTGTAGGGATCATACTTACACCACAGTTTTTCTCCAAACATTTAAGAGTTTGATTTATGACCGCAATTGAGCCCAAAATTTCTCTTGCTAAGCAAGGGACTTGTTAAGTGAGTTTTGAACCTTTCTTGCCACAGTGACTCACTGCAGTTGTTAAGTTAGTAGTACAGTTGTTAAGTGAATCTGGCTTTCCCATTGATTTTGATGATCAGAAGGTTGCAAAAGATGATCACATGACCCTGGGGCACTGCAGCCATCATAAATACATATCAGCATCCAAATTTTGATCACATGACCATGGGGCTGCTGCAACGGTTGCGGTGATAAGTCACTTTTTTTCAGTGCTGTTGTAACTTTGAACAAACCAACCATTGTAAGTCAAAGACTACCTGTATTTTACTTTCTCCTTATGATAAGAGAGTCAGCAAAAGACACCCACTTTCAGTATGTTCCATAAGTTCATGAAACCGGAAACCTCAGGTGTTATTTCAGATTGTGTTTAAATTTCCATTATTTTAATACTGACTCACATCATATAATTTGGAGAGCGGGGAAAAAGAATGAATGAAAAAGAAGAAAAGAATACAGTAGATACAGATTATGACTCTTTAATGATGGACATATGTCACTTTTCTAAACATAAATCTGACATTCTGAAATGCATTTTGTAAATTAATATATGGCAATGATTCTACAAAGGGAAATCAATGTAATTTCATTTAAATCATTGTTTTAAAAATTTAGACTTTTTGGGTAAACAGGAAATTTTTGACAAACATTATAGTATAATAGCAATCACAATATGTTCAGATACTTTACCACAATGAATGACAATGTTTTATTTATTTATTTTTTCAAGCACTTATTACCGCAGATAGCAGATATAGGTATAAACATGGTTATTAATACATGAAATTGATACGAATAAAAGGGGACATAAGGACAGAGACTTTAGGCACATTGGTGAGCTTATGCCCACAATTAAGGAGCATGATCTGAGAGCCACACCTCCTTGAGCCAGTTCCGTCTTAAATATGAACTCACTGGATTATTATAGGCAGTGCAGTAGCTAAAAGGATGCCTCAGCAGATGGCAGCAAATGACTAACCTGCTCTAATCTGAAAGCTAAGCAGGGTTAGACCTGGTAAGTGTGTGAGTGGAAGACTTATCAGAAAATGCAAAGTTTATAAGTTACACTGGGAGTTTGAAAAGACAATAGCAAAACTCTTTTGTATTATTTTGAAGAAAACCAGAAGAACGTGTCCATGCAGTTCTCCAGAGCCAGGCTTGACTTGAAGGAGATTGTATCTCCTAACTGAAAAAACCCAAGGCCTTTCCCTTCCACACACCTATAATATTTATTAAAATATGAAATATTGTTGCTTTTCTATTAGTGATTTCAAATACAACATCGTAGGAACAAAATATAGATTATGTTGTTTATGCCTCAGCCTAATTTTGCTACAGGAGAGATAAAGATAGTCATTATGACCACAATTGAACCCAACATTTCTTTTGCTAAGGAAGACACTTGTTAAGTGAGTTTTGCCCCTTTTTTTTATGACCATTCTTGCCACAATTATTAAGTGAATCACTGCAGTTGTTAAATTAATAACACAGTTAAGTGAATCTGGCTTCCCCGCGTATCAAAATGTCGCAAAAGGTTATCACATGACCCTGGGACACTGCAACCATCATAAATATGAGTCAGTTGTCAAGCATCCAAATTTTGATCACATGACCATGGGGATGCTGCAACGGTTGTTAAGTGTGAAAAATGATCATGTCACTTTTTTCACTGTTGTAACTTTGAATAGTCACTAAATGAACTGTTGTAGGTGGAGGACTATCCTGTAATTCAGTGTTGATAGGGCTTTCATCATATATTTGGTAAGTAAATTTACCAGGGTTCAGACTTATTTTGCTACCTATAATAGTCTCATCCATATTCTGCTTTTGCTGCTGTATAAAAGAATGAATATGCAATTGCAGAAAAAAAATAGAAGATACACTTCTGTCACATTTTCCCTAGTTCTTCTGTTTGAACAGATGTTTAACTTACTGACCTTAGGGGCAGATTTTAGAATCCCCCAGAATGCTCTTTTCTCTTTTCCCAAGTTACTGCCCAATATCAAACCTTGGCATGGAAAAGATGGGAGTTGATGACAGGTGATTGGCAAAGAGCATGGAAAGACAGACTCCTGGAACAGTAACCCAAGCCCTCAATTAGTGATCTAAAACATTCCCATCAACATTTTTGGATTCTTCACAGTTCCTTTTTAATTTTAACAGTTTATTTCATTTGTACCCTATAATGGGTAGCTGCTTGTGCACTTGATAAAGCATGTGAAGGCTCTATTAATTCCTATCAACACATTGTTTTTGTGGACTAGAATAATAAACTAAACCCTAGGATTGGGACTGTTAGTATTTATAGATATCAGAGAGAAGAAACAAGTTAGCTTTCCTTACTCCCTCCCCTTGTTCCACCCATCCATCTTTGATTATACTTTAAATATGTTTTTAAAATGATTGTTGATGGAACATTCAGATGAGAATGAGGACTGATAGGTACAGGTTTATGTGACTGCTGTTCATTCTGGACTCCTGCACCATAGCACAATAGTGCTATGTTTTAAATACACTGTATATGAATGTACTAAAGTGCAATCAGAATATTGGCATCAATCTTCAGAAGCATTATAATAATGCTCACCTACAAATTGCTATTCAAGCTATGAGACATCTGTATGCGGAACATAGAGGGAAAAGGGTATTGCATTTAAGTGATTTTTAGGATCTATATTAATAAGAGTTTCCAATTATTAGACTTTATGGTAAGTCTAAACCCATATGCATACAGTATTTACTAAAAAAAGAAAATGAATTGAAATTAATAGGATCTACATCAGTGGTAAAATCCTACCGGTTCAGCCCGGTTCAGGTGTGCCAGTAGCGGTTTGGACAACCATTACCGGCAGCTGCATGAGGCACGGCCCACCCACCCCAACGTCATAACTTCCTCTGCGTATGCGAAGGCAAAGCCTTATGCGCATGTGCAGAGGGTCAAAAATCAGACACACACTTCTGAACCAGTAGGGAAGGTAAATAGATTTCACCGCTGATTTACAGGATATTATTTGGTTTTTAATGAAATCGTAAAATTAGCCTGGGAATAGATTGATGTGGTTGAAGAAACATGGAGCAGTCAGAAAAAAAGCACCATGCTCTGTCTGGGCCTTGAGAATGTAATGGAATAGTTGGAAAATTCCTTCCTTGGATATTCCTTCCTTCTAAGAAGTCTATGCAGTACCAGTTAGTTAAAACATTATGTTTATTTTGGCTTAGAGCCAAACAACCTGATAAATTAGACATTTTTAGAGAGAAACAAAAACCCCTCTTTCTCTTTCTCTCCTTGTTGAAAAATGCAGCAATAGATATTCAGGTAGTATACAACAAGAAAAATATCCAAGAGAGTCATCACCTTCAAGGAACCTATTACAGAAAAGCTTCTCCACAGTTGTACAAAAGAAATGCAAGGTTACAATAAAGGATGCAGAAAAAGAGCTCTGAAATACATAGGTTAATACCATTTTAAGATCAGATTAAAAAAAAAAACTCAATTAACAAAATTGCAGAGTGAAGAAACTGGCTGAATTGCTAGATGATAAAAGAATTAAAGGATTAAGACATTGAAAAGAAGCTGAGAAAATTATTTTCATCTTTTTTTCTAAATCAGATCTGTTGATCATTGGTGCTCCACCAGTGACTCGATTTAATGGTCTGAATTCAGACAATAAACTAATGCTGAATCCTGACAAGGGTTGTCTGAATGAGAGACTCTTATATCTAGATTTGGACTTCAACCTATTCCAGATGGAGATGAACGTTCCCAGAATGCCTTGACTTAGGTTTGCCATTTGAGACCTTAGTAGCCTTGCTGGCTAGGAATGACTTCCATCGGTCTAGCGTAATTTGCTAAAGAAGTGATATAGTGTGACCCCAATTATTTATGTTCTCACAACATTCTAATTAGAGAAGGTGATGCATATCACATACTGTCATTGCCTTAAATAACTTGAGTTCCACATTTCTGAAGGAGCCCTTCTCTTTCAGCCTTTCTCAGATTTAAAATAATTAGGGAAAGCTTTTTTTCCAAATATCAGAGATAGTCAGGACAGTAGGTTAGAGTACTGGGTATTCCAAACAGCCTAGAAGGCACAATGACAAGCCACCCCCACCAAGAAATCAGAACAGGCATGTTTTCAATGCACCAGTTGAGCTCATCCAACAGTACCCACCAGGGGTGGAAAGTAGGCAAAAGAAGAAAAATGGTGGTTGTGACATTATAATTAAGGCCTGCCACTTTGATACAGGGTGTGATGCCAGTGCAGTGAAGCTTTGATTGCAAACTCTGATTGCCATCTTGCTCTACCCACCTTACGGGGTACAACTAGCACTGGCATTTTATTGGAGTTTTTTTGGGGGGGGAGGACTTCAACTATGTTCGGCTAAGCATTTGAAAAGTTTTAATTATTACAGTATTCATATTTGCCTTTTACTGCTGCATCCTAATATGGATTTATTAAGTTCATTTTTACACATTTTAAAATTAATTTAATACTCTTCTGCTGTGAGATGAAGAGCAATATTAAAATACTTTCTAAAAATTAGCAATATATTAATGCACACATTCAAAACAAGGTTTTCCCATCCTTTTCTACTACAGTTCCTCATGTAATAGAAATGGAGGAGTTCCTCACTGAAGCCAGGTCCAGCTAGGATAGAGTGATGTTCTAGTTCGTCTTCCTGTGATGGTCTCTATGGTGATAACTGTCGGTAAGAAAGAAAGGAGTTCTCAGGAAGAATTAGACATGATGAAATCTTGCCTTAACCTGTGGAATAGGGGGCAGGAGAAAGTGGAACTTTTTAAACGAACATAGTTAAAATTAAGCTACAAAATATACACTGGGCAACACAGAAGTGACCCAAGAAAGCTCTAGAATGAATGCATGTTTTTGGAACTGTCAGTCATGCAGCAGCAGAAGCACTAATGGATTTAATTGGAACTCTATCTTCAGCTTGTAATATTATATGAGGAGAACATAACATAAATGTTTATGGTAGACATTTTTGGGGCATGCTCAACAGCTAAATAACTGGCTTAAGCCTAGCTAGTGTAAATCTAATATTTATAAATTTAATGTGTTAGCTCAGTTAGTTTAAATGCTCAAAACTGGGATAACAGCCAACTTTGGAACTTGTGGCCATGAATTCTAAAATATCTTATGCACAACATAGAAATGATGTCTGGAGGTTCCAGACGGTATAGCAATGTCTCTTTTAACTTGACAGACGGCATATAAATGAGGTAACCCACTATATCTGCATAAGGAACCATAAAATAACTGCTTGTGTATTTCTGGAATGTGTTGCAACTAAATAGCTGTTTTACTATGATGATTCAGGCTCAATGAAATTAGAAAGGTCTCCACAACTAGTCTGAGTGCCTAAAAATTAAACAGACGCATATTACTTAAACAGGCATTCAAACAGCTCTGAGTAGGAATAGTTTATTTGTTTATATATATAAACCAATATATATAAAAGTAGAATATATATATATATTCCTACTCAGAGCTGTTATACACATACATACATACAATAAAATAACAATTACAAACAAGAATAAAATACCAAGTCTTCTTATGCACCAGGAAGAAGAAAGACACTGTTAAACTACCAGAGGAAACAGACGTAAGATACATCTGCCAGAAAGTTAACTATGTTTTAATAGTTTTCTTTAATCCCTGTATTGATAGAGCCAAATTGTATCTCTTAGAAAATGCTACACCAAAACACCTAATCCTGACTATGCAGTTTATTTTACAGGAACTCAAATTATAGCTTATCATATATGTTATAAAGGCAAAGTCCCCTTAAAGGGGTGTTGCTTTTTTGCAAGTAGTGTTAAAATAAATTGCCTTTACTTTCTTTCTGGATTATTTTGCTTTCAATTTCCCAATCTTATCCACATTCTTAGAATTTATTGATGAAACCTCCATTCAAGGTTATGTGTTGCTACTTGATGTGACTTAAAAAATATGAATGGAATTCTAACATATGCCAGCAAAACATGGACACTAACCTTACAATCAATACAAAAACTACAAGTGGTGCAAACAGCAATGGAAAGATACATGCTCGGCATCACAAGACAAGGTAGAAAAGACCTGAACATGGATTATCTCTCTGTCTCTGTCTCTCTCTCTCACCACCACCACCACCACCATTGGATTGCCACTAACCCTAACCCTAATCCTAAGGATGGGAGGCTGTTGATGCATTACAATTATAAGTATTATTTCCTTATTTTAGATAGTACCTTGGAGAGAAAGATAAAACTTAGGAGCAATAACTTTAGAGGTTCTCAACAAAATGCCAAAATTAACATGAGTTTTGAACTGGCACTCCACAGATGTTAGTTCATTGGCTTGAATTCTATGGCACATCTTGATTTACATTGAGTTTAATGAGGAAGGTAATTCCTATAAGGGAATGCAGGTAAACAATCTACATCCAGACCAGTTTGTTACCAAAAAAAAGGAGAGATAGAAACCATCCTCTCTGCCAAAAAGTGAATGATGTCAAATCTATCAGACTGTATGGGCAGGAGAATTAAGCACAAGAAATTAATCTTTGATTTTACTGAAACCACTATTTCATTTGATACATAGCAGTTACTGAAATTCTCCCATAAAATCTACATCAGCTTCTCTGAGATACACTTTATCAGAAATAGTATGTCCTTGAATAGCCCAATACCTGCCTTCATCCTAGTCTACACAAGAGAAATATCCAGTTTTTGATATGACTGGGGTCATTTATATTATATGACCTTCATTTAGACCATTCAGATTATAATGAAAGGCTTCATTGTTATTCATGGATGATTAGGGTATTAATGAACAGCGATCTTTTTTAAAATTTTGAGTTACAAAATCCATCACAGTTGGGAAAGAACGCCATGCCCCCCACCCCCCGCTAACTTCTAAAGTATTTTTTACCATTATACTCTTATATGAGACTGCAAGAAGGTAGAGAGTGTTAACTGAAAACAAATGCATTAATCAGTAGAATGAATAAAATAAACATCAATTGCAATGCAAAGCTGTAAGACATCATAGCAATAGAGGAGTTAAAGGGCTAAGTAAAATTTAAAATAGGATGGAACCTAATTTGTTATCCATAGCATATTTAAATGTTAACAGTGAGGGCAAATGGGCCTTCAGGGGAAAGGGCAAAGGTGGCTTCCTACTAGTTCGGACCGGTTCTACCGAGTAGGTAGTAAGCCGCTGGTGACTTCATGGAGTCAGTTCTGGTCTGTGGCCGCCACCATCTTTTTTGGGGAATTTTTTTTTTCTTCCACGCATGCACAGAAGTCGAGCTTCCGGCACTGCACATGCATTGCCATCTTTTTTTTGGCCTTTTTTTGGGGGGGATTTTTCAGATTTTTTTCTACTGCGCATGCACGTGCTCACATGGCGCACCCACGCAGTGTGGGAGGCAGTGAACCGGCGGAAAGGTAAGTTAGAACCCACCCCTGGGAAGGGGCAACCTAAGTTACCACTCACAACTTAGGTGACCTAAGTGGAAAGGTTCTATCCTACATATAGGCAATCAGCTGATTTAAAAAAATGGGGAATTCAAAGGTGAACTTGGGGTCACAGCCAAGGGACAAATTGTTAAGATTCAAGGAACAAGCACTAATCAGAACCAATTAATAGAAAATGAAACTACAGAACAAGCCGGAAGAAGACAAAAAGGACACACAGCACCACAGCAGAGTCAAGCTGGTCAGGATTGAACTCCAGGCTGTGGCCAGAGTTTGCCTGCAATACAGTGCCACCAAGGCTCTTCATGGCCAGCTTTGGCATGAATGTTCAGTCCAAAGATTTAGAAAATGTTTTGCTATTGGTAACATATTCCAGCCTAAGACTTCCCAAAGCTTATCACACCAAGAAGTGCATATATTCCTTCACTTGTGAAAGCCTTATAAATAATGACTTGAACCACGCCTGGAAACAAATTGGAAGCCAGTGCATATTACAAATACATTCCAAACAGAGTTCATTGAACAGATACATGCAATGCCACATACTTTTGAGGAAATACACACTTTGTTGTGCATTTTATTACCTGGGAAGACAAGCTGGCATTTTGCAAGGGATGGTTCCAGTAGCTGGTCGGCTCTTGGGGTCACATAAAGAAACATCGACTTGTACTTGAAAATCTTTGTAGCAGGTTTCTTTTGTCACTATTTGACCTGCATAGAACACAGCACAAATGGCAAGAACAAAATCATAAACAACTGCTTACATTTGAAACTCCATCTCTTGATTATCTAAAGCCACTGTGTCCATCTTACACAATCCTACACAAACAATAAGGACACTTATATGACTACTTCCCATGGTTTTATTTCCCAGGTCAAAGACATGCTTTGTGCCTTAAGCATTCACTAATTTCATACTATTTGACAAACAATTCTGGGGACTATGATATACCATTTGCTCCTAATTACTGCTCCACAGTTGTCTTTCTTTTCTGCAGCCTTTTCTTGTTTCCATCCATGTTTCTTGACTAAAATGTAAACTCAGTTGTGTCTACACAAGCTAGCTTATTCTTAGTTCTATATTAGCAGAAGAGGGATGCAGCTTCCCTTTTCAGTCACAGGGATGTATAACTCAGACCAATGTCTTTAGAGAAAGGAAACAAGGGGATTATTTAGAAAGTTCTCCCAATTTAAATGTTTTTATTTTATTTCTGGATTGTTTTTTATTAATCCATTACTCCGTTTTTAATTTTTTTGTCAGACAATGTGTGCAGTTTGTTACAGCTCTCAATGTATATTTCTCACCCTATTCTTATACATCATCAATACATACATCTACATACAAGCACTAATTAAATCACAGTATAAAACAGATTTTGTGATCTGATAAGTACTGATGTTTTATCAATGATTCTGATAACTTTAAAGGAAAAAATGAATTGGAAACTGATCATCTGAGCACATACCAATTCTCAAGTATATCGGAAAGTAATGCCAAAGGATGAAAAGACAACAAACTTACAAAAAGGCAATAAAAGAAAATGAAAAAATTATAACTCAACTATCTATCAAAATGTAGTATACAGAATTCAGGTACAACAGTATGGATCTTATACTATGATAATAGTTTTGTTGACTACATTTGAATTAGATAAAAGTTTAGAGTATCTGATTTGAAAGTTTGCAAATAGGGATTATCTACTGTATCTGTCTAGACCAAATTTTCCTTTGTTTTAATTCAGGCAGTTTGTGCATTTAGCTCAGTGCAAGCAACTGCTTTATTGTTCTGTGAAGCTGTGACTCCAGTTTAGAGTTTTTTTCTTTGCAAATCTGTGTACATTTTTATGCCTTAGAATATATGGAGAGGTTACATAGTGATCAACCCTCATAAAATTTGTAAAAACAGAATGCAGTTTGGTCTGACACACACTGCTAGTCTTAAGGAATGTTTGACCCATTTCACTAACGTGTTTAAACTTACATTCCACTATATATAGTTTGACAAAGTTTATGTAAACAGCCTCAGGGTGAGATAGATGATGGGCTGGTGGGCAGAATTATTACCATTCCACTTCCCCATCTTACTCAGCTTCTACAGCTCAAAATTGTCTTTAGTCTTTCAAGGATTCCCACTGTAGGGAATGACCATATTATAGTTACAGAATCCAATGATGCTCTATGAAGAAGAAAGAAAGGATGGGATGGAGCAGGTCTCAACCTATGTCGACTTCAGCTGGAAGAAACTCAATTGTCATTATTTGGTGCCTTCTCCACTGAGTTCAAGTCCTCTCTAAACATGAACAATTATAGCCCCCTGTTTTTGATCCTCCAAACCTGTCTCAATAGTAAGAAGGCCTTTAAAAAATAGCTACTAGGGAGACTGCCTGAAGGGAACTACCTCAGACTACTAAGGTGGGTATGGCGATCCATGTGGCAGGCTTACTCTTACTCTCCTCAGCTTTTACCGTACTTCTCTCCTATCATGGGGTTTTCCCCATCCCTTCATCCCTTCTATGAACACTTCTCTTAGTGTAAGTTTATCCTCTTCTTTACAGATTTCTTTGTGTATGTACTTTTTTTATTTCATAACATTTTGCATGACTGATATAAATTTATATCAATCTATTAATACAAAGTAGTGAGTGAGGCAATGGTGGTTATTTAACATTCAGAGATAGAAGGACACTATTCTACAATTTACTTTAGTTCTATTATCAGCCTCTTTCCCAATGTTGTCTCCCCGTGCAGACTCTGCTATTTTTGATAGTTACATAATATATGGCTTGCCAGACGTCCAGACGACTTAGTCATGCATTTTATGGACCTGCCCATCACATGCTGTCTGTGCAATGACTAACAAGAAGCTCAGAAAATAGCTGGCAGCATGTCATCTTTCCAGCAAGGTGAGTGACTCTGAATTGCCCTGAGAAGCAAGCATTTGGGAAGAAGGCAACATTTAGTTTGTCAAATAAATCAGATTCCAAGCTCACACTGGCTCTGCTCATTAGTCTTCTGGACTGAGAAGGCAAATAACAGTATTTAACAGTAATATAAATAATTGTTGTTATTCAAAAAGTTTCCAGTTATTTTTTAATTTATTCTTATAACAGATCTGTGAAACCTAATAGTAGCCTAGTGCTTTATTGGTGCATCTGTACTTTATTGCTTCACAACTGACAGTTCCTCACTAGTAATAACAATACTGAATACAGAGCCCAAGCATATTAAGTTTATTGCAGATAGACATGCATTTTTTAGTTATGCTGCTAATTACTACATAAAGTAACTATTCAAATGTTACTGAAGATGACCAGAAACAGAATAATAGAGTTGGAAGGGACCTTGGAAGTCTTCGAGTCCAACCTCCTGCTTAAGCAATTCCAGACAAATAGCTGTCCAATCTCTTCTTAAAACCCTCCGGGGATAAAGCAACTTCAACTACTTGAGGCAAGCCTTTCCACTGATGAATTGTTCTCACTGTCAAGAAATGTCTCCTTATTTCTGGATCTCTCTTTAATAAACTCCCATCCATTAATTTTTGTCCCGCCGTCAGGTGCTTTGGAGAATAGCTTTACTCCCTCTTCTTTGTGGTAGCCCCTTAGATATTGGAAGATTGCTATCATGTCAGCCCTAGTGCTTCTCTTTGCTAGAGACTAGGCATAACCATTTCCTGCAATTGTTCATCACATGTTTTAGTCTCTAGTCCCCTAATCATTTTTGTTGCTCTTCTGTGCACTCTTTCTAGATCAGGGGTGTCAAACTCAATTTCATTGAGGGCCGCTTCAAGGTTATGTTTGACCTTGGGGGGGGCAAGGGGGCATGGCTGGTGGGTCGGAGGGCATGGGCAGCTTGATGTCACTCATCAAGGCTCCATTTTGGACTGTGACAGCCTCCTGTAGCCCTCTGCCAACAAAAATGGAGCTCGGGGAGGTTGCATGCGGCCTGCCTGGGCTCCGTTTTCATTGGCAGAGGGTTGCAGGAGACTGTCGCAGCCAAAATCGGAGCCTGGGCAGGCAGTATGAGGTCTCCTCAAGCTCCATTTTCATTGGCAGAGGGCTGCAGGAGGCCATTGCAGTTGAAAACGGAGCCTAGGCAGGCCATGCATGGCCCTCCCAAGCTCAGTTTTCGTTGGCAGAGGCACCACAGGCCAGTCCTTCGCTGTTTCCAGGGTGGGCCTGCAGGCCAGATCTATGCACCCAGCGGGCCTTGAGTGTGACACCCCTGTTCTAAAGCCTCAACTTATTTTTTGTATCGCGGTGACCAAAACTGGATACCATATTCCAAGTGTGGTCTTCCAAAGCAGTATGACACTTCGTGTGATCTTGATACTATCCCTCTGTTGATGCAGTCTAGGGCCACATTAGCTTTTTTGGCAGTTACAGCAAAATAATTTCAGCAAGGATGAATTCTGCACATGTATTAAAGGTACACACATTCTTAATTCTTTGGCTTTAAGGCCTAGAGAATCTTTAAAAGTTTGATTAAACAAGAGCTTCCTATGTCTTGAGAGTGGGAGTCGCTGACCCAATTTATATGATCTATAACTGTAATAAAAACATTTGATTTATTGTCTTCTCAGCTGTCTGATTTTCAGCTGCCATGGATACATTATTTAAAATATGGCTGGTATGTTGAAACCACAATTTTGCTTTCCCATAGCTGCAAGGAAGCATCCTAATATTTAGAGTAAGTTTTGGAAGGTAGTAAGTGATGTGTTTTGCAATTAAAAAAAACTTACTTTTTATTCATTAATTGACTAATTATTTTATTTTATTTATAAAATTTATAGACTGGCCATTTTACCTCAAGGTAACTCTTAAGATATTTGAAATTAGTCTGAGATGACACTGCCAGGTTAGTTACAAATTTCACATTTAAGTGGCAATTTCCATAGTGCAGGGGTGTCAAACTTGCGACCCGCAGGCCGGATGCATCATGTGCTGGCCCCGCCCGGTTTAGTGAAGGGGGAAAATCCTGATACGTCATGTGACGATGCCATGATGACACGAGTTTGACACCCCTGCCATAGTGGTTCAAATCATACAGGAATGGAGAAAAAGGAGGGAAATAACATTGTGAGGAAGCCTTGGAGTTTATGCTTCTTACTTTCTTGTTCCATCTCTCTCAATTATTTTTTTAATTATACCTCCTTTTCGAGTTCAGTGCTTTCATTTATTTAAAACTTTCCAAACCATTTAAAGAAAAGAGAATTCCTTTATCTGGCTGATTTGACAATTTATTTTTCCCTCCTCAAAATATGTACAAACATTCAGGGGAAGAAAGAGCTCCTGAAATCATAAGATATGGATCATCATTTTAAAAATGAGATATAGGATGAGACTATGTCCAAATGAAGCTCCATTTCATAAGTTGTAACTCATTAGTGCATCTGGACTCTAGGATTGTTTCCATGACTGTTTTTAAATCTAGTGGAGTAATTATTAAGTCCATTGTGTGATCTGTAACTTTTCCTTGTACATTGCTTGTTTAGGTACATCAAATACACTGCTTTGATTTTAAATAATTCTTAGATTATATTTTTGGAAATTTTTTGTTACACTCACTTTCACATAATTGTCACATTCCCCACCCAATGTATCATTGAAGCTGGGAAAACAATATCAGATAATGCTTGGCCAGGAAAGCAGTATTAAGTGTAGCTCTCAGACAACAAAAGTTTATCCATCTCTATTCTGTCTGAAGTGTTGACTATAACACCGAACAATTATTATGATAAACGAACAAAAAATATATAAAAATGATTAGCACCGAGTTATGCACATTGCTACAATTTACAAAGGTCAAAATGGGATAAGTGGACCTACATTTTATTGAAATGAGTAGATCTCTGGAAGCTAAAATTGACAAAAAACAAGCAAACTGATAAAATACTTGGAACAATAAATATCCAGCTGCCAGTGTGTCCAGCTGTGCTTCTTCACTGAAGAAGCCTCTGTGTACTTAACTCATCCCATTCCATTGTTTGTCCACTGCAACTTCCTACCTGGCTTTGAGGGGAGGGGATTTTTATTACAACCCAAAACAAATTGGACTCAGGGTGAAGGAAACCCCTTTCTAGTTTGCTTTTTGCCATTCTTTTTTCTTTTTATACTTGCAGCATACATTTTCTGCAAGAAGGCTGCCTACTGAGCATTTAATTCCAGCCTTAGCAATATGTAATTTGGTAATGGTTAACTAATAAATCCATCCAGGTGATACTAACACATACATATACATAAAAAATCTAAAATGAGATTAAAAGGAAAGATTGAAGAAGGGCAAATGAACATCTTAAAATCCTGCTACAGTTTGACAAGCATAGCTCTCTTAGGTCAAAGGCAGAAGCATCTGTATTGAAGGTGCTGAGCCAACAATCAGCTTCCGTTTTTAAGGATCACAGCCATTTTGACCTTTATCTTTTACATGGCATCACCTCTTCATTCTCCAGGTGGCAGATGTTTACATAGAACAAGCAGTAGCGGATTATCGCCCCATAAATAGACAGCTCAGATGCAGATTCTGGCCTCTAACAATGTAATGTTCTTCTTATCAATCCTTGGTAGCTACCCAGACTAGTCTAGGTGACAGCATCTCAAATGGATAGCATAAGCATGTACCTTCATGGGGATTTTCCCACCCTGTTTTCAGATTAGATCAAACTTTAGCTCCTTTCATCTCAGTCCACAAAACAATGACAAGAGTTGTAAATGAACACATCTGAAAGGCAATAGTTTGGGGGATATTACTCTGGAACGGAGGAAAGCAGCTGACTATTTCAGGGGTCATTTTGAGCCTCCGATTTCAGCATCTAGTTCTCAACCTGTCTTTTGCATTATTATACTTTAAGCAAAACAGAGTCCTTTAATTTCCTTCTTCAGTAACATAAAACAATGCCAGAAAAGAAAATTACTGTCTTTTGAAGAATAATAAGTCTAGTTTCAACTTATCTAAAACTCAAAATTTTGCTCCAGTTAAATAGATTTGTAGATAAATAGATATACCTTAGATACATTGTAGATAAATACATACAATATAAATAGATACACATATGAAATATTTCTGATTATTGCCACTCCAGACACAGTCAAAGTTATCATTATGTTGAAGAAAGGATAACTACTTGTAAAAGTAGTTTTGAGAGGTACTTCTTAATTTTGGACTTCCAGATAAGAAATAGCAGACTGAAGACCACTCCTTGAAAAGGGTCCCGACAATTGCAGCAGATGAAGAAATGGCTAGTAAACTGGCTCTATGAAACCTCTATGGACTTGAGATTGCCCACAAGTGCTCCAGACAGCTCACAAGGAGACCATAAGATTAGTGGCCTCTGTGAATTTAGAGTTCTGTGAGATGAGCAATCTTGCTCAAACCAAGGTCAGTGTCCTTGAAATGACACAACTCCTCTAATCACTTTTGGAATTTGCTTGTTATTGGAAACAACTTATAGACTTGTTGCATAAAACAGAAAAAAAAGGAAATTACGATTTATGGTTATATAGGTTAGATTATAGAAAGAATATAGTCAAGATGTAACTTTAGTTAAAGAGGCAAGTTTATTATTGTACTTATTATTACTGTAAAGAAAATCAGAAGCTACTTCTCTATATCTTTTTTCTTTCTTTTCTATTTTATTTTTTCAATCTTCACATATATATCGAAATTGCATATGAACTGCTTTTAGCTATTAGAAATCTTTGGATGGACGTTTGACAGCATTGGGTGAGTTTTCTTCAATCCTTAGTGAAAGAAAGTTTTAATTAAAACTTTTAGAACTTAAATTGGAATAATTCACAAAAGAGTGACTAAAACTTTCAGAGAGTTACAAATGGAATAAGGGTCCAAATAAATATGAAACAAAATTTTGGAGTTAATTCTAAAAAATCTTTCCCATGGAAAAATATTTTTGCTTTGATTTTTAATAAAAATAAGATTTAAAAATTAGACAATAGAGGTACAAGTTATTACAGAACATATTTCAGAATTGGCTTTTTTGGCAGCTGCAGCACACCACTGGCTCATACAGTACTTAAGTAATTGTCCACTAGGACTACTAGATTCTTCTCAAAATTACTGCTGTTGAGCCAGTTACCATGTATTCTACACCTGTACATTTGGTTTTTCTTCTCAATTAAAGAAGAAGAACCCACAAATCTGAATTATAGTTATGGAAGAGAGCAAAATAATCTAACATATGACATATGGAAGGATATTTTTGAAAAATGGACTCAGAAATTAATTTTATAGTGTTGACAGAAACATCTGCCTCAGAGAAAGGACTATGTATAAAAGATGTGATGGAAGAAGAACAAGTTTTACTTGACAAGATTGAGACTAAGTTACAAAGGTCAAGCTACAAGAATGACATGGAAAAATGCTGTACTGTACTGGACATACAAAAGAAACTGGCTGGTATTTTAATAATTCAAAATGATATACAAATAATAAACCAAGAAAGTGAGTTGGATAATTTCCCTACATTGGATTTACACAACAGACATTAAAATTTTGAAGAACCTCATGAGAAGGAAGAAAGAAAAATGAAAAGAAACCAAGTGCTAAAACATTATTTGAATGGACTAAAGATTACAATTGTTAAAGAAAGGAATATATATTTTGTTATCTCTGGTAAACTTTAATGGATTTTCATTGACACCAGGACTGAAATGACAATGCTTTATGAATTTGTCTGTAGATCAGAGATGGGATATGGAAAGAAGAAATCAATTGTTGTACTTTAAGATGTGATAAGTTACTAAAATTATTTATACTTCTGTTGATGAAGGTAAAAACTCACTTCTGCATGTGTGTGCGTATGTGCATTTCTTTACTGTTCTTATTTTTACTTCTTTTGTATTTCTCTTTGTTCCTTGTCTCCTTTCTTTTCTACATTTCTACTTCCTTTTTATTTTTCTATCTTCTTAGCTAGTATTCATTTTTACTGTTATAATCTTTATTAAAATTACTATACAGGCATTCATACACTCTTTAATTTTTGTCATCAATTTCCCATTCAAAAGGTAGTATTAGGGTGACATGTGAAATATTTTAAGGTTTCTAGAAGTATGGTGCATTGGTATTATCTTTTCAGTGTGTTAACAAAATGATCAGCATAAGGTGTCTCTCCCCTTTGCCTCTAATATTTAAGATAAAACTTCAAAGGAAGCTTAAATAAATTGCTCATTAAGGAGATTACTATTCAAGTGGACTATATTTCAGAATCAATTGAATGTGCCTAGGAAGGCTTGATTTTTGAAAATGGAACAATTTGTAGTCTGCAATAAAACTATATTTTAAAACATTTTAGAGATACCTTACCTGCTCCACATGAGACTGAGCATTTGGGACGAATGATGGCCCACGTATAGTTATGTTTCAATATATGTGTTGTTTTGGTTTCCACTTTAGGAAGCGAATATTCCCATGCAATTCCTAGATTTTTACCTTGTGAGAGAAGCTGACAAAAGGAAACAAAGGAAGCTATCAGTTCATGTTTAGTGCGTGCTAAATTATAAAAGCTTCCATAATTAGGAATTCCTGGCCAGATAAATAAATACATTTGAAACAGGGGTGAAATGTAAAATTTTCCCTACCGGTTCTGTGGGCGTGGCTTGTGGGCGTGTCTTAGTGTGGTCATGTGACTGGGGGATCAAAAG
>JANHFT010003382.1:166249-186715 GCA_032467955.1 Pseudoxenodon macrops
CCACAGAGTCAGGTAGTGCATTCCAGGCATTGACAACTCTGTTGCTGAAGTCGTATTTTCTGCAATCGAGTTTGGAGTCTCGATTGTTGTCTAAGTCTTGCAGATTGCGGGTATTTAGCATCTGCATTTGAAATATCACTCTTGTCAAAGGCTCCTTGGTGCATTTGTGGCCCAGTGCCTGCAAAGACTTACCTAAAGTATCACAAGGCTCATTTTTCCAGGAACAGATGTCAAAGCCAGTTAGGAAAATTGCATGGTCGTGGCGGCTGCCATCCTTTCCCATCAGCCCAGACTGCCACTGACAAAAGCTACTCAGGGTATGGTCAGCATGGTGATTAATCACAAGGCCCGGCTGCAGACAAGTCAAACAAAGGAACACCTCCGTTCAGTTTTTTCCCTCTTTTTAATTGGAAAGCAAAAATGAGCAGGGATTTTTTTATTATTAAAAAAATACAGTTTGTAACTGAATAAAAACAGACCAGCACTTTGACGCAAGATTTGAGAAACAACAGAACACCAATATTTTTCTTCTACGAAAGCGGCTTAGACAAAATAAATTGATGTTTTGGTCTACTTTGCAAAATCAACTTGACATTTTTAGGAACTTCAAAGACCTATTGTTAATGTAAACTCATTAGAAAGGGTTGTATTGCCTAATGCAACTCACCAGCCAAGGCCAGGTAATCCATCAGAGCCTTCATACAGGAGTTCTTTCTGGGACTGGAGAACCAATATATTTATCAAGCCCTTAGCAAAGTACCAGACTTGCCTAGCAAAAATATTTGGCTTGGATGCACCCAGATTGGTAGGCCTGGCTTGCATCCTGCCAAGTGATCAATAAATAATGAGGATTGATAATTATTGCACAAACTCTCTTTAGCTGATTCATTAACTCTCTTTTGTGGCTTATCCAATGGGTCGATATGGCAGCTTGGAACACAGAATATTGTATTTGTTTTCTCTTTCTGAAACTGCAAGTTAGCAACAGTGTTTCCCACTAGAAACAGAGAAACAAAAGTATAGAGTACTGTTTTTAAATCTCAGCTATTTATTTCACCAAATGATGTAGTTCTAATAAGGAAAGGAGTCCTTGCAGATTTTACTCCACTGATAATTGCTGACTCTAGGGGGTGGCACTCATCTCTTTTCAAGGCTGTTGAACCTGTACTGACTGAAGACCACATGACCAGCATATGTGGTCATGTAGTCATCATGATATGGAGTGCGGTTTCCTCTCCATTGAAGTGGTACCTATTTATCTGTTGACTTTTGCATGCTTTCAAACTGGTAGGTGGACAGGAGGTAGGCAAAGACGAGCGCTTACTCCATTGCATAACTCTCGGGTCTCGAACCTGGGCTGTTAGCTTTCCAGCCAACAAGCCCAGCGTCTTAACCACTGAGCCATTGTGTCACCCAGCGCAAATAAAGATTATGAAAAGTATGATTACAAGAAATAATACATAGGAAATTCTAGAATATTTATCATTTTTACAAGGTTAGTGGCAAATCTTTACTTTCCTTAATTAAAAAAAACCTGTTCCATCATTTTCAAATATTTTCCAGAAACTTCCTCCAGAAAACATTTTGACTTTCCAAAGCCATAATTTCCTCCTTGGAATTACCAGACTCCAGGAGATTCTAATTCTTCATTAGTTAATTGTATATGCATAGTGAAGTTTGTGATGTGTACAGTGTATCTGGATTGCAATGGACTATTTGCTTTGTTCTTGGAAGTCTAAGTAATACATTTTTGATCAATAAGGAATTTCCAATAGTCATCTATAATTTTTATAGTAGTGAAGAATTTTTATAGTAGTGAAGAATTTTTATAGTAGTGGAGAAGAACCATATTCTGAAAAAATGGAGTATCTCGTTATCCTGAATATGGCTGGGTGGCATAGAAATGTGGAGATTAGGACCGTTAGACAGGGTGGTGCTAATTGTTCTTTGCTTGCTTGTTGTTCTGACCTAGGCTTCCTTAGAAAGCATGAAGCAAAGTCTTAGTCCCAACAAGACCTCTTTTACATGGCTGTGAATTCCTTTCATTCACAGTCTGCAAGGTTTGGCAAACAGTCTTTCAGAGGAATGTTTATAAACACCCACCTTATCTCACTTGGAATGCTGCCAGAGAACTAATGTCCAAATGCAGGGCAAGGCAAAACGTAGCACAGAGTTTGTTAACAGTCACAAACAGAACTTTTCAAAGCTTGAACTGACCAAATGAACTAATTGGTTCCTGCAAATGTCCATGTCCCGTTCATTCCTCTTTTATGTCCTATGGGAGGAGCCAATCATCTCCAAGGTGTGGCCTTACTCCCAAGTTGACCCTGTTTTCTTAATTGTTCTTGTCTTCTGGCAGCTCTGCGCGTTCACATACTGGGAACAGGCACCAGCTGTTCCTCTGCCTCGCTGATGTCTGACTCCAGAGGCAGCTGATAACTACCAGATGGCCGTGGCCCCATCTCTGCCTCTGATGCAGAGCCCTCGTCCAAGCCTTCCCCAGGCTCCAGACTGGCACATGTTCCTCCCCAACCTCCTCACTGTCCGAATCTGCTGCCAGCCCCACTAGCTGCTTGTGGGCCCCAACACTTGTACTCATGGTTCAGGTTTCGGAAATAGTTCTCAAAAACGATGTTAAGAAATCAGGTATCTCCATTTGTTTAGGATATCACAGGCGATGGTTGACTATAGTAACTAAAGCCATTCAAGTTTGACTCCAAAAACTCAGGAAGAATAGCATACTGGTTTTAATATGATCTCTTCTCTTTTATCTTTGCTGCTGTATACCTAAATACCTGAAATATCTGTGATCAGGAAAGAAGAGTGTTGTACACAGAGTGGATATATGAAGCCATTTTCATCTTCTCTAATATTGAGGCAAGATGACTGGCTAATTGGAGAAGAGGTGAAGTGAACTTTGTTTTAACTAGGAATTTTGTTCAAATATCTTGGAAAGCATTATTGCATAAATGGGGTTAATATCTGCACTTATGAATAAGTTATAAGAAAGAAAAGACTTTGTGAAGAGTTAATTAACTTTAAAGGCTAGAATTCCAATAAGACAGATTGACATGAATGGACATTTTATTGATACTTTTGTACCCATTCAAGTCCTTGATACATATGAAACAAACCTTTTGAGGAACATGACAACATACGGTATGTTGTTTCAGTTGCTATCATCTCCTAAAAGTTGGCCATAGCAACTGCTGGATCTTTTCCACAATATTAGCATAATGTAATTTATACAGCAAAATCAGTTGCTTTCCAAATGTGTCATCTACCAAAGCATCAAGTCCAAAATGTATGGTTTTTGAGCATTAGACTTAAGCATGGCTACTGAATAATAAATTAATCCAGACGACACACCTCACTTTAACAAAGAAGTGGTTAAGCAATTCAAAGCTAAACTGTACACTGTAAAATATAGTTATTTGAATTGTAACTTTCCCTCCATTTGATAGCTAATATTTTTAACTCCCTTTGCTCTGTTTATATGATCAATAGCACACATATGTGATTAGGAATAGCCTCAAAAGCAACAGAATAGCAAGCAAAAGATTTAGAGGAGTAGCACTTCCAAGCCAGAGATATAAAGGAAAATTATGTCACAGGTGTAAGATCAAAAGATTATTCTTCCTACTCTTTCAGGTTGGACATGGTCCAAGCATGAAAATCTAAACATTCAGTGTAATTAAGCTGTCATGTAAGGAGCCCTGATCGCTCAGCACATAAAATGAAGCATTACATTGCTAGTAGAGTTTTCTACTGCACAGGAGTTTGGAATCAATTCAAAAGCTAAAAAAAAAAGAAAAAGGAAGGAGGGAAATAATTGATGGGAAAGTAGAAAATATACCATCAACATAGTTGTAACAACTGGAGAGATGATAATCTGGAGTTTTTCTTTCATGGTTTAAGAAGGAAAGGATGATATCTCAAACTAACACATTTAAGTGCCTTCAAGTATTTCATTGGATACTCCAGAAATTCACTCAGAATAAAAATATTCATTAAAGACAATGGAATAAGATAAAAAGGATCTGGCTTTTCTTTTACTGTAAAACACATCTCCTGAAGAGGCTATGCATATATAATCCTTGAGTAGTAGACATAAACTTATTATTTCCTCATTAATATGCAGATTTTTCCTTCATGTTTGTATCTGGCCTCAGGGTTGTAATACATTTGAAATTCCTTCATGGTTGTGATGCTACCATGGTTCATCATGTTTCATGACAACTATGGAACATGGTTAACAATTCTGGTTTAAACGAGTCCAGAAGTGGCAATCTCTCATAACTGAGAATGAAAGAGGCCAGAATGGCTCTTGAAATGAGGAGGAACTATGAGGGAATTGAGCTAGAAGTCTTGAATCATGCAGAATTTCTGCCAGAGAAATCTATCAGTCTGAACCATTCAGTTAACCAATTCTAAATCATAGCATGATTCAATCAACTCTATAATATTCCAACCTAAAGGTTCACTTTTTTTGTCTTCTCAAAGAAACAGTCTTACCTGGTGAAATGCACATTCTCTTTCTCCAAATTATAATTCCCTTTGGAACTTGACCCCTGCCCTGGCATTCTCTGTTTCCCTCTAGCTATGCTGAATTTTAGCTGCAGCTTTTGACACTTGATACCTTGCTTGCCTGTTATTGCTTACACAAATTAACTCTTCTTTTTGCTGTGGGCTGCCCTATTCACCTCTGGCCTCACTGGACTGAGATCTAGTTCTCTCTGAACTTAGGCTACATAGAATCTGACCTGGGTGAACCCTTGAGAGAATGGCTCTTCATACAAGACACAAAGCCATACTGAGATTTGTTTGTTCTTGGCTTGACTGGATGTGCAAATATCACACATTGTAGTTTAGCCAGAGGTGTGAATCAGCCCTTGATTATTTGTTGACCCGTGGTTAAAAATATTCTGGCTAAATATTCTGTGAAGCAGCCAATGTGTGATGCTGTGGTCTGGCCCAGATGCTTTGAACATCATTAAGCAATTTTGCTTATAGTTCCAGACTTTTATAAAAGAGAAGAGCCAAGCAACTTAATTTGGTCTGTCATAATAGGACTCCTTTACCCTGAAAGCACTTTACAAAAGTTTCTTTAAGGTGACAAGCCTGTTGCTCCAGGATCCAGGCCTCTTCCTTTGCAATTGTCCATTGCTTAGAGGAATGATCTACTGTAGCCAAGGATTTAGAAGCTATGTCCATACCATACCTGATACTCTGCCTCTGAGAAGATTACATTTAGCCTCAATTGAGACAGAGGATGAGGCATTGAGCTTGCAGATTCTCTGAGAACTGAATATTTGATTTCAATATCAAATATTCAGGATGTACATTTATAAAAAAGAAGACAAGTTCTTATGTTGGGAATGAGTAGTTTGAAACATAGAAATGAATTATACAACATAATTGGGGCATTAAATCAACAGGCTCAATCCTGAACATTCTGTTTCATATGTTTATTCTCTTTAAACTTACATTTGCATAAAGATAAATACAACAGTGTACAAATACTACGATGATAAAAGGTAATTTCTCTGAAGCTGCCTTACAGCATGCATTTCTAGACATTGTGATTCGACACATCTGGCAGGCACCAAGCTAAGGAAAGATTGGTTTATTCTTATAATGCTACTAAAATACTTCTGCACTGAGATGTCACGAATTGAATCCAGGAGCAAGATTAAAAATCAAGATTAATGATTCTACTTTAAAATATTGAATATACTCTACCTGTTCTTCTTCCAAAAGTATCAAGCCAACAACTGCAATGTTGATATTACCTCCAATTGTTCCATCTCTGAACAAAGCAGAAACCTGAAACATATTTTTAAGAAATCATGGAGCAATTAGACTTTGTTAAATGAGTGCCATCAGTAAACTATGATGAAAATATAGGTAGTTCTCGAGTTACAACCGTTCATTTCCTGTTCAAAGTTACAACGGCACTAAAAAAAATGACTTGGACCACCATTTTTCACACTTATGACAATTACAGTATTCCCATGGTCACATGATCAAAATCCGGATGTTTGGTAACTGGTTCATATTTATGATGGTTGCAGTCATGTGATCATCTTTTGTGACTTTTTGGCAAGCAAAGTCAATGGGGAAGCCAGATTCACTTAACAACCATGTTAGTAGCTTAACAACTGCAATGATTCACTTAGTAACTGTGGCTAGAAAGACCGTAAAAGATTGCAAAATGAGGCAAATCTCACTTAACTCATTTAAGAACATAAATTTTGGTTTCAATTATGGTCATAAGTTGAGAACTACCTGTACAACGTTTGGTTTTCATCCATAGCTATGATGCAGTCTCCTACTTTTTGTCTTTATTTAAATTGCATAGAAAAAGAGAAGAAGAAAAAATCCATGCAAGGTGTGTGTGTGTCTGTGTGTGTCTGTGTGTGTGAGAGAGAAAGAGATAGTATACATTATCTGTTATTTGTTTCTTAAACATGTGTATTTGTAAAGTTTTACACAGCATTCAATGAAAAAGATTCATATTTCATGGTAACTATCCATACATAATATCTATGTTTCCATGCATTGAAAGATATTTGAGAATATGCCTGCATGTGCTTGTGTCCGTCCACCTGTCCATACAGGCATACAGAGAAGCATATTTGCACTGAGGTGAGCAACGGGAAACAAGATGTGTCTTTCCAGCTGAATGGTAGCTACAGATGGAAAACCTAAGTTCCTCCTTTTTTTCTGATACTCGTTTCTCCCCATTAATGTCCCCAGAGACATGACGCCTTATTTTGGTCAAAGTGACCCTGCAGGTTCTGCTTCAAGGATTTCCAGTGGTTTGAAGTGGCTATGCTCATTTCTTGCTTTTGTCAAAGGGAAAAATTAGGAGGGGAGCTGAGGTTTAAGAAGAGTCATCGCAAGAATCTTATTGTGCCATGAGGAATGAGTGAGGGACAGGTGAGGCATCAGCATGGGGTTATGTATTCAAGCAAAGAGGTGGTATGTTAACATACTTGCTAAATGTCACTCATATACAAGACATGAATGTTGTTAAGTCTCTATTACGTTGGACTCTATTAAAGGCAGCATAGAAATCAAATGTTCTCTGTATCACAAGAACAAGAAACTTTTGTCTGGGAGCAAGGAGAGATACATTCTCTTTGGAGGCATCTTAGACAATTATAATATGGAATCTGTATAAATGTTCAACAATCAATTTAAAGGAACATCCATACCATATTAAGTACAGTTAGAACATAAGTAGTAATATTCTCATAGCCGTGGTTTTGCATCATCTTTTTGTCAACCACCACCAAAGTCTCAACATTGAACTCTTTGGTCTTATGGGCTTTCAGAAGCGACCGCTTGTTTCTCAACAGAGGGTTATATTCATCTGGCAAGATATAGGTGTCTCCACCTGGAGGCTGAGGCATATCTGCAACAAGAAGACAAAATATGTTCACATAACACTCAGTTATATACTGTAGGTTCACATGAATGACAAAATAAAACCAAATCAACAAACTGAAAATAAGCAAGAATAAAAGTCAAGGATATTATGATTTCCTGTGTCATAATATGGAGCTCTACATGTACTCTCAAGTTTGAGGCTGCACTAACTTACAATTTTTAACATGATATTTCCTCCTATTATAGGTTCTCCTCAACGTACAACCATAATTCGGTCCAGAATTTTCATTGCTAAGCATTCTTAAGTCATACCAAATTTTTACTACCTTTTTATCCATGGTTGTTAAATGAATTACTGCAGTTATTAAATGAATCATACAGTCATTAAGCAAATTAATTCTCCCCCATTGACTTTGCTTGTTGGAAGCTGGTTGGGAAGGTTGCAACTGACAATCACATGACCTGGGGATGCTACAACTGTTGTTAAGTACATGCAATTTGTCATGTACCTAATTCCACCCCTCGGAAACTCCATTTTGGCCTGCAACGTGCAGGACAAATGTTACAGAGCCTCTGTGGTTGTTTGTAAGGGCAAACAACTGCTGTGGTGCTTCAAGATTCGTAGTTTTGGGACTTGTTCATAACGCGAGGGGGCGGTTGTTGCATAACTTCGAACATTCGCTAAGGGAGTGCTCGTAACCCAGGGATTACCTGCACCATTGATTTAAATTGTGCATTAACTTTCCCTGGTTAAATCAATGCAGTTTAAGAGTGCTTCATTTGTCTTGGTTGGGCCAAAGAAGCTTAGATTGAGTATAATTTGATAGTCTAATTTTTTTAAGGTGATTTAAACTATGTCTTCTGCTCATTGGCTGGGGACTGATGGGATTTGGACCCAAAACAACTTTCATATCAGGCTATTTCTTCCTAAGATTAAAACAGATTATAAAATATGCAGATATATTCAAAAATATATCTGTATATTTTAAATATGCAGATATATATTTGATATATAAAATATTATAAAATATGCAGATATATTTAAAAGCCAACATAAATTTCAACGTCCTAATAATAATGAAAAAAATAGAAGAAAGCATTAAATACAGCACATCATTGATTGATTGTTCTCAGTTAAGGAGTTAAAGCATTAGGAAAAGAGAATTTTGAACAGTGAAGTCTAACATGATAATAAATTTACACTACAAACACTGTGATGTCAATTTGCTTGTACATTTGATATGGAATTACATCAGAGCAACCTCTTACACATTACATTATACATAGCAGTAGCAAATGTTCAATTGAACTTCACTTCTTCTTATGTGTGAAAACATTTATTTGCTGGAAAAAGCAGAACTGAATGTCAAATTGGCAGTCTTAAAA
The DNA here is from genome assembly GCA_032467955.1 of Pseudoxenodon macrops. Taxonomy (NCBI): domain Eukaryota; kingdom Metazoa; phylum Chordata; class Lepidosauria; order Squamata; family Pseudoxenodontidae; genus Pseudoxenodon; species Pseudoxenodon macrops. Next base: position 175,031 of record JANHFT010003382.1, read on the forward strand.
TACATTAAGTAATAACAGAGGAAGAGACATCTTTACATACATTTTCTACGCCTTCCACAAAAGTGCTGCTTTTGACGCCACTCAGAATTGCGAGATGGTTGGCTATCTTGAAAGACATAATTGTGAGCCTCTTGATGACTCTCATCAGTCCCAATGACCTCATTATTATCCATTACTGGTTTAGGTTCAGTCGATCTCTTATACAGTACATGAGAACCACCAGGAACAGAAATGTTATGTTTAAGTGCAATATTTGGAGGTAGTGGTTTCAAAAAGTAATCCGCTTCCTGTGTCCTGATCAAGCCTGACTAGAAAAAAAGAGAAAAACAGTTAGCAACAAGGGCAGTGGCTGCTAATGAACCTAGAGAAAGGTCCCTTCAATTCTTTTTCCATGCTCAGCTTTCAGCTGCCCCTTTTACAATTTGCCTAAATCTCATGGTGGTTATATGCAAACCGGTATTTTCAAAGCAGAAACCCTAGGGATGAATATTGTCTCCTCTCTAAGCTATTTTTTTCTCACTATCTTGTCACTTGTAACAACGATCAAGTATCTTTATTCCAATGCTAAGCACAATTTATACCAATGCAGGTTTCAATAGCTTTGTACAGAGGTTATGATTGAACAAGGTATAGTAATGTATGTAAGATATCATTTAAGCCCCAAATTCCAGTTCAGTCATTGGTCTTTGCACTTTGAGGCTAAAGGTCTCAGAGAAGTCTATCTGCATTCACCTGAATGCAGTTGTAGGTTTCCAATGGGACATGAAGTCTTGCTTGCGCTAAACAAGTGTAAGCTCTCATTGGGCCATTTTTTTTGAATAAATGAAGATCAGAGACAAAGCATTCACCTACCATGAATAATTTGGTGCCTAACCTTATTGTAAATAGGAGAGTGGAGGATGTAGTGAATAATATATTCCACTTGACTGACACCACAGGGACAGAAACATTGTTCAACAGGGCACTTACACATCTCCCTTCAAGTCATGCTGAAGGCATGGCCTGCATGCGAACATTGCTAAAGCCTTTTTCAGATACTGGGAAAGACTTCTATGATTTCTAAAGTGATATTAGCCTCTCTCTAATATGTTCTAGCCCAAGAACTAAGTCCTCCCCCCCCAAGTAGATTTACAGTATATGTATCAAAAGTTTGCTCATTGATTCTTAGTTGTGTAATGGACAAAACAAAGTTTGGCAAGGTAGAATTCTTGTAATCTTTTAGTTTCCTGCAGTGTTCCAAAATGCAAGTTGCTGGGTGATGTTCTTTGGTAATGGTGAAGATGTTCTTTGATTATGATGAAAGGTAACCCTACCCCCATCCTCAGGTAAGGCTCACGACTACCTCCCAGCAATTATATTCCAGATTGCAAAGTAACCGAACACCAGATTGCAAAGGAATTGAAATGCAGCTTCAGAAATTGTAGAGGAGAAGGAGAAAACATCCCCATAGCATACGCAGGGAAAAGCCACAATGATGTTTTTTATAAATTTGTTAATAGAGTAGGAAAAACCAAAGTGAAGGCTGCCTTAAGTATAATCATGCCTGTTCTTATAGTGTCCTGATTTTGGCTAATGTCACAAAAATCTGAGAACATTCCAGAGTAGTATTTCTTGGGTTTTAACCTGCAATCAGAATAAAACTCATTGTGTACAACTGGCCAATTACATACTGACTATAACATTTTCTTCAGAATTATAAGTTTTCTCTGTCTTGATTCCATATCAATGCCTGTTGATAGTGAGGAAAAAGGAACACTATCTAACATCATTTTCAGGCATGCAGGTCATACTTACTGCAACCTTTATAAATACATGCTGATTGCCAAGTGCCCAAATTTTAATCATGTGACCATGGAGATGCTGTGACAATTGTAAGGGCAAGGACCAGTTGTAAGTCTTTTTTTTTCAGTGTCTTTGTGAATTTAAATGATCACAAAACAAATTTTGGTGGGAGATCTATTCTCACTTTAATGTACAGGAGCAGGTAAGATTGACTGTAAATTGTTATTTAATTTTTCCCAAAATCGTAGTGGCAGGAATTTTCCTCATATTGTAAAGGCAACCACCTCTGTAAAGTTGGGGTTATGCAACCATTGAGATTTGATTGCCAAGAGGCCTTCCAGAATGAGTGGGAGCCCAAATGTACCACCTGTCTATAATACTTAAAAGTAGCTATGCACTGCCATATGGTCCAGAAAAAAATACAATTGCTTTAAAACTTAGCAGATAAACACTCTTCTTGTGCCCCTGTATGGTGCAAAGGATTGTTTAGGAATTAAATATGAAGCACCGCACAGGGCTATTTCAACAGTGGGAAAAGTGTAGAAATCTAGTCATTTGGAAATGCCAAAATGACACTTTAAAAATCCTATCAAAGGAAAATATGATAATGGAAGACTGAATCAGCTAATAGGCCTTTTCACCACTGACCACTATGACTTTATATTTCATAATAATAAGGTCAAGTGTTCTTTTGTCTTCTGGGTCAAACCTGTAGTAGTTTTTGGAGTTTTCAAACTTTATTTATCAGGAAAGACTCCTACTTGTTACTGTGTTGCCATAACAACTTACAAAACATCACAGACCTCAATATGCTGCATTATTAGCATACACCTGGTAATGGTGTGGGAACCCTAAGTAAAAGTTCCATATTCAGAGAAAGTTATGACTGGGGAGAAAAAGAAAATCAAACCTGAAATCCAGATTGGCAAAATATATTTCAAATCGAACCAAAGACCATTTGATTTCAGGAAGTACTGGATTAGTTCTTGTGACAAGATATGAGATAGCTGAGATATTTCTAGGCTCATATGTATATACATAAATATTTGTCCAAAATTTGAGGATTAGTTTTAACAGCATCAAAAGTAATAATGACCAGATGGGATTGGTGTACAAATATGTCTATAGACCTATTACAAATTAACCCAAGAACAAGATTACCTGGACACAGGATTGGTTCATGTAAATAATAAAAATAGTTTCTCAGATTTTTAAACGACATTTTAGAACACTAAGGTGCTTGATTTATAAAGGAATTTACGGTACTTTTTGGTAGTGCTAGAGATGATCCAAATAATTTCAAATTCATCACTTCTTTTTTTTTTATAAAGTTTTTATTCAGACAAAACATCACTTCTTTACTACATTTCTTTTTGCTGAAAACCCAAATTGTTAGTCTTGAAACGCCTTCCTGTCCTTTTCTCCTCTTCGTCCTGTTTTTGTTCATTGCCCATCTTAAGGAAAAAGATTTCTATGGAACTCAGAAGCTTTTTCTGCTCCATATGTTTCAGTTGGTCCTTATAATGACATGTTATGCTCATTGTTTAGGTTTTTCTCCCTATACAGATAGTCCTCCACTTATGACTATTCATTTACTGACTGTTCAAAATTAAATTAGTGCTGAAAAAAGTGACTTATAACCCGACCACCACAGTCACAAGAATACAATTTGGGCTCTGTATTTGTGATGATTGCAGTGCTGTGCCGTGAGTGCCATTTGTAAGTGCCTTTCCAGTTGGCTTCTGATAAGTCATTGGGAAGTAAGATCCAATCTGGGTCAGTCACTGAGATCAGAGGTTTAGTCTTCGGAGCTGCCCAGTATATTCTGGTAGAGAGAAGTTCCCTGAGGATGGGCTCCAGCATGGGTCTGAAAACTCGGAAGACAAAACCTCTGGTCCCGATGACCGACCCAGATTGGATCTTGTAACATTATCCTGGGACATGTATATTTGCCTTTATTCACTGGAAAATCACAGGGAAGGTTGCAAATGGTGGTCATGTGATATCTTCCAGGATAATTTGCTTAATGGCTGGGGCAAAAAAGATTGTAAAATCAGGTGAGGTCACATGATGCATCGCTTAATGACCATACTGTTTAATGATGATTTTTCCAGCTCCAAATATGATTGTAAATGATGTACTTCACTATCTATATTTTTGATACGCTATACAATCCTTATTACTACTAAAATACTGATTACTACAATATGTGGATGTTTCATCACAGTTTCACAGACATATATTTTTTTCTATCCAAACTGAAGACACTCATTTACTAAGCTATGAAACATGTACAGCTAAGCATAAATCAGTTCCTGGTGTTACGTTTTATAATTAATACAATTTGAGATTTGTAAGTAGTCAAAATGAGAATATAAATCCTTGGAGCACAAAATTATTTTGCTGTTTTATAGTCACCAAAGAAGAGGAAACACTTGTTAAACAAATCTCCAAGAGTATGAAGAGGTGGCTAATTAATTGATTGCCCCTTTATTGCGTATCATTGTTTTTCTACTTTGAAAGTGGAAAAAGTCTCAAATCACCTTGAACTTCGATAAATAATAAGCTAAAACTTAAGCACTTCTGAATATAAATTAGACTTTCTTTCCTGGGTGGAACCTATGGGTGGGAGTAAGGGATTTTGGTAAAAATAAATAGCATAATCCTGGCATTCTAATAAAGAGACATCATGTTATCTCATGACAAAATATATCTGTAATTAAGTGAAGTCATCTCCCTATAGAACATTAAATCCACTTCACAAGTTTCTAATATTAATATACAGATACTTACAGCAGTTCATAAATGCACTGAAGAATGACATGTATTAATATGAAGGGTTAGTTTTTTACATAATGTGGATAATTTCAGAATCTCTTCTCATCTATGCTTCTTGCACTGCCCATTTTATGCCATTCCTTGGCCATTCTAAAAGTAAGATGACTTAGCAAAGAAAAAAAGTTTAATTAAAAAAAAACTTTTAAACTTAAAATAGAAGTAACTTTCAAAGCACCAACTTCTTTCCTTGGCTGCCATGGGGTCAATTGATATTATATTTTCCATCAGAATTCCAGGAAACACATGCAGTGCAAGGAGACTGAAAGGGGACAACATTTTTGGTTTTAAAATGAATTCATAATTATCATAATATTTATTAAGTTCTTTAATATTTTAAAGAACATGCAGACTTTCCCCACTCACATATTTTTCCCCACTCACATATTTTTTCTGAAATTCCCCATCTCCACAGAAGAATGAGAATATTATTTTTATGAAATGGAGAATTTCAATTAAATTTCAAATAGGTTGAAAACACATTAACAGCAACTTACTGAGTAGCACAATGCTAGCCATACAGTGAAAAATGGATGTGCACGAATACTTTAGCCAGCATCTTCAATAACCATATATCAAAATATCAAATAAAATATGAACACAATATTCAAAACATTATATCATTCAGTTAATTTTTCATTAGTTGCTAGTCAAATGTATCAGCTGAGTCCCCACTAGGATGCACTATTTACTTAGCCTGTGCAATTACATCATATTTATTTGATGCTCTAGTCATCGTCTACATGTCAGGATGGTGGCCATGATTGCATCTTCAAAAACATAACCCCTTTTTTATATTCATGTGATGTTAAAAAGTGCAGACAATCAATCAAGGCCTTAAATTGCATAGTCATAACCACAGCTTGCATCATGGATGCCTCTGGTCATCAAGTAATTAAAATGCATGTCTGAAATCCACCATATAGACAAATGTAACCATATAGACAAGTCCACTGTATAGACAAGTGTAACCCTAACAATACTACTAACAAAATTATGCACAATAAAGAGAAAGCAGGCAAAACCTTCCATCTTTCTCATCACACTTGATTACTTGTTCATTTGAATGATTATTCTGCAAACAGATAAAATAATTACTTCTTTCACTATTGATTTAGGAGATTTACAATCAAGATCAAGTGAGGTACCAATACCACTCTGTAAAGCCTTAGTAAGACCACACCTAGAATACTGCATCCAGTTTTGGTCACCACACTATAAAAATATGTTGAGACTGTAGAAACAGTGCAGAGAATAGTAACCAAGATGATTAGGGGACTGGAGGCTAAAACATACGATGAACGGTTGCAGGAACTGGGCATGGCTAGTCTAGTGAAGAGAAGGACCAGGGAAGACATAATAGCAGTGTTTCAATATCTCAGGGGCTGCCACAAAGACGAGGGAGTCAAGCTATTTTCCAAGGCACCCGAAGGCCAGATAATGGATGGAAACTGATCAAGGAGAGCTTCAACCTAGAAATAAGGAGAAGTTTTCTGACAGTGAGAACTGTCAACCAATGCAATAGAAATTGCCTTCAGAAGTTGTGGAAGCTTCATCACTGGAGACTTTCAAAAAGAGATTGGACTGCCATCTGCTGGAAATGGTGTAGGGTCTCCTGCTTGGGGGGGGTTGGACTAGATGACCTACAGGATCCCTTTCAACTGTGTTCATTTATCTATCTTCTAGCTCAGCATCCAATGAGAGATGGCATATATCTATTTCTGGCATTAATCACTTTTGCTTATGTATGTTTTGTTAATGCAGTTCTTTTTGTCATTCCTGATTTTGTTTTCCCCTAAAAATGCAGCACGACATGTTTTACACTTACGTTTTAAGAGCTTCCCTTTCAAAAACAAAAGTGAGTTTCAGTGCACACCGGGAACATACGTAGCACCTGTTGGCAACTCCTTAAATCAAGTTCCATTTTTCATGGAACTGCGCAGCTGCTTAGCAGCCTAATATGCATGTGAAAAGACAGATGATGCGTTCAAAACCATCCTCGGAAACATATTTGGGGTGTTTGATGAATCCAATCGCCGCACACGAGATTAGGCTAGATTAGAATTTAGTTAACCCTGCATCTTTCAGATTGCAAATATTCCTCCAAAAAGATAATAGCAAAAAGATTTCAAATGCTTTGGGGTTGGGGTTATTTAAAAAAAAAGAAAACACACACTGAGAATTATGTGTTCATATTAGAATGTTTGTCTGGAATTGAAAGAAAGAATTTACAGATCAATTGATGGATAAGGAACACATAGAAGAGTGTTATTAATCACGAAAATCCTAACAGACACATTAATAGAATTTGAGTCAGATATGCTCAGAAAGCCATAATAGGGAAAGAAAAAGATGATGATTTACCATCTGGGTTCAGCTCCAAGTGGGGAAAAAGACACTGGAAACATGGTGGCTGCTTGGAAAGATAGTTTAATGGTGGACAGCAGGACCACCTGGTTTGAGGTCCTGGGGAAAAAGACAATCACATGTTTCAAGATGTTGAAGAAGAAAAGAAGAGAAGAGAGTGTTGCTGGGAGTGCCTGAGTTTTTATACCCTCTGTTGGGCCCCACCTCTGAGTTTCCTCTTCCTGTATAAGAAATGCACTCTGATTGGTTGTCAGACTCCCAAGGGGTGGGAGGTGTGAGCTAACCTTTTAGGCTGTCTCCCAAGGCTTGTTTAAGTGCTGGCTGATATAATTTTCCAGGTGGTACGTGGTGAGTTTCTGTTTGCTAGATGGGTCTGCCTAAAGAGGGTAGATCTTTGTTACATAGAATAGACTGGCTCAGACCATTGACTAAGGTGGGGGAATGAGTGAGTTGTCTCTAAACTTAGTGGAGGATATTAAGAATGAGTGAGTCTGTTTCCTGCCTAAAAACACATTTCTCCATTTTTCAACCAGGGGAATATAATATTCTGCCTTTTTTTTAATATTTCTTAAAATATTTCATTCCTCTAGGAGGGGGGGTGGATGCTTACGTCCTACATTGGTCGACATAACAAAATCTGGAAACCCTACTAAAACAATTATTTGAATGAACTTATATCTAGCATGATTAACACAGAATTAGTCAGTCTCAGATCTCCCTTCTCTAGGGCTGTGGTTTCTCTTCTGCTACTATTCTGTTTCTTCTTCCATGTTCCCAGTGACTGCTAGACATTCCATTACAGTTATTTCATTTTGGAATATCAACCAAATCATAATATGTCTGATTTGATAAAGTTACCTAATCTGGAATAGCTTGGAGGCAGAAACAGAATATAAGTGGAGAAAGCTTGAGGCGACTTTGTAAGAAATGCTTTTCACAGTCAGCCAATATGAAGAAATACAAAAGAAAAGTTACTCTTGGACTTTGACATTAAGTTTATGTAGATTGGGGGGGGAGCAGACAAGGAATAGCTATGAATAGATAGAACAAGCTGTAGCTATGAATAGATAGAACAGTTTATTTCTGATCAATGTAAGATTTATATTTATTTATTCATAAATGTGTTCTTTCCTGTGCTTATTAGCACAGTGTGTGTGTGTGCGTGCGCGTACATCTGTGTGTATACACACACAAACACACTGTACTGCAAACTTTGGACATCTCTTTTGTTATGATCCAGATTTTAATTCTGCAATTATTAATTTAGACAGTTGGGTTTGGACTACAAGCAGAGTGAAGTCCTTAGTTATTCGTATCTGCAGCAAAGTTAATTGACTGTTTTGACATTCTGACGCAATATAGGTTTCCCATATGAAACATTCAGTGCCAGAACTATTTTTCTTTGAGAGTAGGGGAAAAAAGTTGTGATCTAATCTAAAAAGGTAGCAATTCTCCCTTGAAATGTAGAGGTCTACAGTGAAATCCGAGCCTCTTTCACCACACTTATTTATTAATTTTTCTAGGTTAATAAGGCTGTGGCCCGTTAATGATCAAAGCCTAAAGAATTCAAAGCAAAGTTGAGTTGCACAAAGAGGAGGGCAGGAGTTGCCAGAATTAATGTCACACTCTTGATTTTTGACTAAAACAAATTTTTCTCATTTAAGCATCTCTCTGGCAAGTGATGTGTTTACAAGAATTCCAGAATTCCAATATGCTACCAATATAGTCTCAACATATTTGAGGATGGACTTTAAAAAAAAATATATTTTTTTTCCTGTGAACTGCCAACTGTTTGTCTTTAATAGTGGAACTTGCACCAAAGAACTCTTCTACTGAATTCTTACCATTTAGGAACTAACCATTATTGTCCCATTTATTGCATTGTATTTTATTTAATGGAAGGAGAAGGAAAGTTGTACAGGTTGTTCTCAATTTATGACCCCAACTGAGCTCAACATTTAGGTTGCTAAGTGAGAAATTTGTTGAGTGAGTTTTGCCCCATTTTATGACTTTTCTTGCCACATTTGTTAAGCGAATCACTGCAGTTGTTAAATTAGTAACACGGTTCTTAAGTGAATCTGTCTTCTCCATTGACTTTGTTTATCAGAAAGTCGCAACGGATTATCACAAGACACTGGGATACTGCAACCGTCATAAGTATGAACCAGTTATCAAGCATCTGAATGGAAATCACGTTACCATAGGGATGCTGCAATGGTCAAAAGTGTGAAAAATGGTCATAAATCACTTTTTCCAGTGCCATTGTAACCTTGAATGGTCGCTAAATGAACTGTTGTAACTCAAGGACTACCTGTAATGTAATCTACAAAATTTGGAACTCCCCTACAACACATTTCTGAAAAAGATATCAGTGATAACGTCCACCTTATTCACATTTAGTTAGGTAGAACAGAAGAAAGAGGAATAATTTGAAAATAATATTTTCTTAGAACTCTAAGGTAAACATTTGATTTTGCTAGAGAAGTTGTGATTTCTGATAGGCAATAATTTTGGGTGATTTTTCTCACTTCTTCAAACTGAACTTTGATTATAATTATATAATCCCACTTACTATTGGTCTGATGGTTTTATAAATATACATAAGCTTCTGGACAACAAAAATATTGGTAGCCTGCCATATTAACAACATGCAGAGTAGTTTTATGGAAGCATCAGTTCCATAAATTGAATGTTGTTATGACTGGTACTTAATTATGCTTAGAAGAACCACAAAGTTACATTTGTTGACAAAGCAAGAACCCTTTGATTCATTCCAATAATTTGTATGATGCGCTATTTAGAAAAGGATTGATTAGTTTCATTATAAAAGAAGCTCTATTGTTTCTAAATGTTACTTATGTGTGATTTATTTTTATTTTATTGTTTGGATCCATTAACCTCAAAGCAATCTTTAGTCAAATTTAACAAAAAAAAACAAAAACCAAGATCATTGTGTATTAAAAACAAGAACACCCCAATAAGATGATACAGCTGTTTTTATAATATCAATAATAGTTTCCAACATGCATAGAGTTTGCCTAGTGGTTATACGCTTCATCTGGGGTTTTATGTATCTTGCACCATCAAATATAATTACATCTTGGATACTCAAGATGGGACCTTTTGCTCTAGCATATCCCATGCTCAAGTCCAAATGTCCTTCCGATAGAGTTTGACTCCATTTCTTCTGGGGCCCACCTAATTTAGGAACACAGAGTGGGCAAGGGAGGAACTCAGTTTGGGCCCAATGCCCATGCTTCTCCAACAGTTTTCTAAATTCTCAAATAAACTGGCCAGGATCCAAATAATAACAACTAAGGGATGTCAGGTATGCCTCTGGAATTAGTTCAGTAATTCAATATGATGTTCAGGTTGAAGGAGGAGCTGATTAAAATAGAGACACCAATCAAAGAAGACCAGTGACTACCCAAAAAAAATGAAGCCACATATTCTAAAACTGAAAACGATTTGTCTATGAGGGCATTAACTTCTTTGCCATGTTTTGGTGAATATAGTTAAAGTAGGAACATATCTTCCCACTTTCACAGACCTTTCATCAATTTCTACCAATATTTTATGGCATCTGCAATATCCATTAAACACCATCTTCCTAAATTGATAATTTTCCTACATCAAAATACAACATAGAGTAGAGGCAATGGTCATGGCAATTTAACCATTCCCATCACTAACTGAAAGCAAACAGGGCTGTATCTTTGCCCCCTCACTGTTTAATTGCTGTGTAAATGACATCATTGCAGCTCTTTCTAAACCATAATTCCACCCCAACACTTTTTGTATGCAGATGAAGGAGCCATCATATCCATAACTCAAACAGATCTTTGTAGACGACTAGCTGAATAGTGTCCTTATTATTCTAGGGAACTTTTTGAAATCAACTATTCCAAAACTAAGTTTTCAGTTTCCTCTAGAAAGAAAATATGCACCTTAAGTCCCATGTTAGACGGAAAATTAACTCAAGACCAATTGATAAGGTCAAAGACTTCAAGTACCTATGCTTCAATATTCAAACTTCTATCTTCTGGTATAGTAATTATCATGATCTTAAAAACATGGCAGCCATCAATGCAATAATTGTCCCTGCAGTTATCAAATTTTACAAAGCAAAAGTTCTGAGCTTCCTCTTTTATGGCACACAATTCTATGTTTATGGCTCCTATTTAGAAAACATTGAGTTAAATTTTCTGAAAGCGATTCTCTATATCCCATGCTCAACTCCAAATGCCCTTCAGATAGAGCTTGGCTGCATTTCTTCTGGGGCCCACCTAAGAATTTTCTGGGTCAGATTTTGGCTGAAGCAAATCAGCCAAATTTGGGAGTGGTCTCTGCTTCACCTAACTCAATTGATAGATCTCTGTAATGGGTAGAAACTAATAGGGAAGGGGACAGAAATATTGGAAATATACACGATTGAACTTTACATTACATTAGAATATTGCTGGCAAATTCCTTTTTGCCAAGTATAAGATATTTATAATGGTCTACCCCAATCTGGCTAAACCTTTTCATTCATCTATATTTGGGAGCCCTTAATGCTTCTATTAAGGGTATATTATAATATATAATATAATAACAGAGTTGGAAGGGACCTTGGAGATCTTCAAGTCCAACCCCCTGCTTAGGCAGGAAACCCTACATCACTTCAGACAAATGGTTATCTAACATCTTCTTAAAAACTTC